>KQ992599.1:198832-214926 GCA_001598015.1 Dorcoceras hygrometricum | reverse complement strand
CAGTTAGGCAAAAGTATTAAGGCACTTCGATCTGATCGAGGTGGTGAATACTTAAGTACTGAGTTTCAAGACTATCTGAGGGAGAATGGGATTCTCTCACAGTGGACCCCTCCGACCACACCACAGCTCAATGGTGTAGCGGAGCGTCGTAATCGGACCTTGTTGGACATGGTTCGATCTATGATGAGCTTCACTGAGCTTCCGACCTCGTTTTGGGGCTATGCGCTCAAAACAGCAATCATGTTGTTGAACAATGTCCACACCAAGGCAGTGGATAAAACTCCGTATGAGATATGGATGGGCAAACCGCCCAAGTACTCATTTATGAGGATTTGGGGATGTCCTGCTTACGTGAAGCAGACAGTGGGAGATAAGCTGGATACGAGATCCATCTTATGCTACTTCATTGGGTATCCGAAGAATTCCATTGGATACTATTTCTACTATCCCAGCGAGACAAAAGTGTTTGTCTCTAGGAATGCCACCTTTATGGAAAGGGAATTTCTAGTTGATAGAAAGGGCAAAATAGTAGAACTCGAAGAGGTTCGAGAACCAATTGAAGTACCAAGTGAATCTCCCGCACCTACTGAGCCAGTACCAGATATGGTCGCACCTAGGAGATCCGAAAGGATTCCTAGAGCTCCTGAGAGATATGGTTTTCTCCTTGAATATGATCAAGGTGATCAAGTTGTTGGATCTGATCCAAGAACTTTCAAGGAGGCAATTTCCGATACTGATTCTAACTTATGGCTTGAAGTCAAAGGCAAGGTGTTGACTATGATGAAACCTTCTCGCCCGTCGCAATGTTCAAGTCAATTAGAATATTGTTAGCCATAGCCGCATGGTACGACTATGAGATATGGAAAATGGATGTGAAAACTGCGTTCCTTAATGGAAACATTAAGGAAGAGATCTATATGACGCAGCCTGAGGGTTTCACATCTGTTGGAAGCGAGCATAAGGTATGCAAGCTTCAGAGATCGATCTACGGTCTCAAACAAGCGTCGCGAAATTGGAACCTGAGATTCGATGAAACAATTAAGGAATTTGGTTTCATCAAGAATCCCGAGGAGCCGTGTGTCTATAAAAAGGTAGTTAAAAGTGCTGTGACGTTCCTAGTACTTTATGTTGATGACATTCTACTCATTGGGAATGATGTAGGAATGTTGCAGTCAACTAAAGTATGGTTGTCTAGTAGATTTTCGATGAAGGACATGGGTGAAGCATCCTATATTCTTGGAATACAGATCTATCGGGATAGATCTAAACGGATGCTCGGACTCACCCAAGCTACCTACATCGATACCATACTTAAGAGGTTCTCTATGGAAGAGTCCAAGAGAGAACACCTACCTATGTGCCACGGTGTCACTCTATCCAAGTCTATGTGTCCAAAGACTGATGAAGAGATAGAGAGTATGGCACGTGTACCATATGCCTCGGCTATAGGTAGTATTATATATGGCATGATCTCGACTAGACCGGATGTTGCATATGCTCTGAGTGTCACGAGCCGCTACCAGGCCAACCCCGGCCAATTGCATTGGAAGGCCGTGAAGGATATTTTTAAGTACTTACGAAGGACTAAGAATATGCTCATGGTCTATGGGGGTGGTGAACTGAAACTGGAAGGCTACACTTATTCTAGCTTCCAGTGTGACGTGGATGATTCGAAATCAACCTCTGGATTTGTATTCATGCTCAATGGTGGTGCTGTCTCTTGGAAGAGTTCCAAGCAAGACACCATCGCGGATTCAACCACTGAGGCTGAGTACATTGCAGCATCAGCTGCTGCTAAGGAGGCCGTTTGGATAAGGAATTTCGTCCAAGAGTTGGGCGTCATTCCTAATGGAGTTGGTCCAGTCCCGGTGTACTGCGATAACACGGGTGCCGTTGCGCAAGCAAAGGAGCCTAGGTCTCACCAAAGATCCAAACACATACTGAGGAAATACCACATAATCCGGGATATTGTGGCTAGAGGTGACATAGCAGTTGAGAGAGTCGCCTCTGCGGACAACGTTGCTGATCCACTTACGAAGCACTTGCCTGGACCGTTGTTTGAAAAACATCGCGAAACAATGGGACTGCGTCTGATGAGTAGTTGGCTTTAGGGCAAGTGAGAGATTGTTAGAGTAGATGCCCAACTAGCCAACTTGTGGCGTGTGGGTTTTATAGACTCTTGTACAAACAATATTTATACATGATATTCGCATTCTTTTATATGGCATTCTTTACTTTCATTATGTGTGTAATGATTTACAATTGCGTTGAGTAAAGACCTAGAATGCACTAAAGCGTATGTTAGATGTGATAGTGGGTATGACGGCTATCATGAAACACATCTAATAGTCGCTGTGTATTCTGAACATGCTCCTAGTCGATTGGGCCGTCAAAATGAGGATAAGGCCGCCCGAGTTCGAGACTAGTATCTGCGATGCGAAGTACCATGTTTCATTGGTAGGGAACATTGTGATGTTCTGAGCATGCAGATAGATAGTGATCTGGTGATCTATCGAACTACCCTCATTCGGACTTTCCAAGTGGTTACCATTTGTCGAGTGGATAAGTCCGAGGTCTTGGTTGTACTGATTAGTCCTCACGACTCGAAACGTCATTGAGACTCTACATGATAGGCGTCTCACTTTGACCCGTTTGCCGACTCACTTGGGGTCATAAGGCGTCGGGATTGAATGAGACCCCGATGCATGTAGGAGTCGATGCATCATTGTCGAGGATTCACCGCTCGCAGACATGCGTGGATATCCTATGTTATCTGAGGGGATAATAGTGTATAAATCTCTGGCCAGAGTACTAGAAGTGTTTTAGGTAAATGTGTTTACCTAGTTACACTCGCGATGTCACTATTCGATCTCCAAGATGTATGTATAGCTATCAGATCTATAGCAACTCTCGATTTACCAATGGTCGTTGATCTGATCGGGATATAAGGATTGAAAGGACCGTACTGTATGCTAACCACGACCGACTGGTTCTTGCAGGCACTATCAGTGATACCTAGGGGATCATGGGGTGATGTTGCTAGACGCTTTACCATGATCCGTTGGGCAAGTCCGGAATTGTGATTCTTGAACCATTGAGGGTCACACAAGTACTAGATTCGAGATTCCCGCACGGATACTCAGCTCAATGTGTTGAGCATGAGAAGAGGATTTCGGGAAGGCGACTTCCTAAAAGTCAACAGGGATCAAACCGAGGTTTCCCGCTGTTGAGGGGCAAAACGGTCATTTTGCACTGGGGTTCTGAAAAATGTTTTTTCAGATCATAATATTCAGTTTCGTAAACTGAGTCGATCGGTCCGATCTGATCGGCGATCGGAGTTACGGTGAAGTCTCGGTGATGGAGATGAAACGAATGTTCATCCGTTGGACCCGGGCCCGTTGGGCCGGATCCAAATCCATCACCTATTCTATTTAATGTAGAACTTTGACTTAACCTAAACACTTGTGTTACACAACAAAACCTAACCCTAAGTGCAAACCGCCGCCCCTCTCTTCAAATTACCTCACGCCGCCGCCGTTCGCCGCCCGTCGCCGCCGCCGCTTCGCCGAAAATCGTTCCGGCCTAGTTTTTCGAGGAGAATCCGTTCGTGCAGAATTCGTCAGTGCTTCTAGTGCTGGCTGACGAAGGAGTCTCGGTTCTGGTCGTGGACCGGATTGGCGATATCTACCGCAATCTACCGAGAAGAGCCGACGTTATTGTAACTACGGTTGGAGCCAGGCACAAGTGCCAGCAAGGTAGTGGTTTTGAACCCCCTATGTATGTCGATAACTGTTATCAATTTTTCGTATTGATCGTCTCCCGGCTGTTTATTTTTATGTTCTTCCGCTGCCTCGCCGGGGGGCGGATCCGGATCCCCAACAAGTAGGTAACATCGACTGTACCAACTCTGCATCCTTACAATATATTCTAAGTAGCTCTGATCTTGAATCTCTTTAGTCCAATTTGTCTTACAGGCTTTATGTGATTTAATCGAGCTCGTTGAATCCTATGGAGAGATAGTTGTTAAGATCTGAAGCTGAAATCTGAAATCTGTTTCGGAACTGAACACTTCTTCGACTCTGATCTCAAATCTGCTTTTGTATATATATGAGCTTCCAGTTCTTTCTCCATTATAACATTCTCCTTTTTTCTCTCTTTATCTGTACCTTTGTCAAATATGAAATCCTTCTCAGTTGTGTACCTTAGAAGCATCTGATCTGGACTGTTATGCGTGGATCTGATACGTAAACCTCTGAACAAATCTGATACACTCGGATCTGATACGTTAGCCTCTGAACGGATATGATACATAAGCCTCTGAACTAGGGGTGTAAACGAGTCGAGTCGAGCCCGAGTATCGTGATACTCGAGCTCGACTCGAAATTTTTTTCACTACTCGAACTCGAAAAGCTCGATAATCTTTATTAAGAACATGAGAATTTTAATTAGCTCGAACTCGAGCTCGAACAACTGTATTACATTCAATATACCTAAAGTGGAAGAATTCAAGTAAAATCATGATCCAAAATTACAAATAGAAAGTAAACTTCATCCAATTTTCAGCAAAGAATTTATAAACACTAATTAGAAATTCCATCAATATATATAAATCCAGCTCACTCAAACAAGACAGAATAAAAAGGAACAAAGAACGAAAAGTTTTCTGGTAACTCGTTTTATCCATTTTTGAATCATCAAAAAAAAAATTCAATAACAATGGCCCGACTTCTTAAGCAAGACTGCTCCAAAAAACAAAAATAGACCAAGAGAACAAAACGAAATAGGGCAGACGAAACAAAAATTGTCCAATAAAAGGAGATGCGGCAGCGGAATCCCCTCCAAACAGCACAATTTGTTGTAGTTCAGAAACTCTATGCACACATACAGAATGACAAACACATCAAAATAGTCCAAAATTTTGAAGCTCCATATGTTGTTCCTCGCTTTGCCTGCTGTCATTGTGTTGGGTTGATGAGAAAAATGACAGGCGCCAGATAGGCAATGAATCCCTCGACCTCTTAGAGTTTCGCAAGCGCAGGAAAATTTAGCCTCCCCTGTTGATGTTGTAGCTAATGCAGTCTGTTGCTATTCTTATCGTAACACAATGTACAGATAAAATTCAGTTAGGAAAACTACTGCATCACATTCTACCACGATTAGCAATCAAGAAAAGAAAGCAGCAACTTAATCTGATTCTTTGCCTGAAGCAGTTGATACTTCCCCATAGACATCCTCCCCGGTAAAAGAACCAGAGAGGACTTCTTGATTGTGTTCCTTTTTCCCTAGCATTTCAGAGTACATAGTATACCATGTGATATAAGCTCCCAGACAACTGAATATTTCTATTAGTGCAACAAGCATTTGAGTTTATATAAGAATGAGATAATGGAGCTCAGAATGTAGAATATGTTAATATCGACCAAGTATTTTTTGCTAAAGAATCTGACATTTAAAGACAAAAACAGCTTGATTGATGTTCTGTGGCCTCACCATTACTGAATGTGGTGATTTTTATCCCGAGATTGTCCCCTTAGTATACATCAAATCAAGAAAGTATATATGTGTTTAAAGCTAGCAACAAAAGAACAACAAAAGGAGATTGATGTTCGTAAAGCTGGAAAAGAGATTGATGTTCGTAAAGCTGGAAAAGAAAATGAAAGACGCCATTAAAATCATAGGCAGTCATGTTCCATTATCACATTTCTATGGTCTTGATAGGAAAAGAAACTAACATTAAAGACAAAACAGCTTGATTCCCAAAAAATGGCAAGTAAAAGCTTGAGATTTCCTCATTATTGAATTCATCCCATAAATCATAATAATATCCAAACCAATGACCAATATCATCGCAAAAAACCAAGAATCTACTCTGGAATTTGACACTAAATCAAAAAGAACTATGGGACCTCGAATCTTACAGCCGAAGGACGCTTGTTATTGAGTGTGAGTTGTTCGGTTTGACTTTACCAAGTCCCCCTTTCCGGATGCAGCTCAGTGGCGTCAAGTAGAAGCGTAGGAGTCCATTATCTTTCCCCCTTTTTGTCATCAAGCCCTCTATTGATATAGGAAATGATTTATGAGAGTTGGGCACGAAGAGTAGAGAGGCCCTCCTGAGTTTCCAAGCGGAAAGCAGTCAATTCTTGAGTTAATGTAGTCATCTGAATCTGTACTTCTCGTCGGACGTCATTAATTTGAGCTCTAAAGACCATATCCTGGCGAGAGGTAGATTGTGCAAAAGCGAGATCAATTTTTGTAATCTTCTGTGAAAGTTCAGATTTGAGCTCCTCTATATGTTCCCGAATCTGCACCTGCTCAAATTGAATCTGATCAATAGAAGCACAGAGCTGTGCAGTCGATTCTGTGAATTCGATAGATGGAAACGCAGCAGTTGGCATGTTAATCTGAGGAAGATCTTCTGAAAACTTAATAGGGGAGTCACTGGAAGAACTGGAAGAACTCGTACTTGAAGACGGCGAACTATCTGAGATCTGTTGCACAAAGAAATCAACAAAACCTTCAGCACTCTGACCGTGCTGAAATGCATCAAAGATCCCAGTAGTAATTTGTCTCTGTATCCAAATCTGTATCTATAACAATTAAATATGTACACTCATTAACTGAACCCACTGGCAGTAGATGTCCAAAAAGTGAAAACTGAACAACATCTGTACAAATTTCCGTCCAGTTCCTCTGAAAAATCTTAGAGTACGGTCTTCAAGAATCAAGGTCTTGGACTGGTTCGATGAAAACACAGATAGGGGCATACGCATCCACAAACGGCCTCTATGGTAGCAACTTCCTCCGTATAGAAGTATATGGCATCACTAACCTCGCAGGCTTCGGATCTGCACCCTATACAACTTTCCAAGACTCTTCAATAAAAATAAGAGACCTTACCCAGCTGGTATAAAATACGTTCGGATAGAATTGCGAATCAATTCCTCTGCCCTATGCATCAGCTCCTCCAAACATATTTGAGGTAGATGGTCGTGTCCACTCCAGTTTAAGTAGCCTCAGTTGTTCCACCAATTTGACCAAAGCAAGGAGGTGTGCGACTGAAAGCATATCAAGAACTGAAGATCACTGGCTGAATTGGGCGTGCCGGATTCAAAATTGCTGTGTCTGGCTTCCAAAAATTTTCTAAGCAGCATATCTCTGTATTTAGCCGTAATATACAAGCGCCTCTGTACAGTTGTATGTAACGAATCAGTCTCAGCCCATTTTAGCAGCAACTCTTCTTTTGCGGCCAAATCTGAAACTGACTTAAAAGCAATCTGAAACTGACTTAAAAGCTGATAGACCTCGAATACTGAAAGAATTAAATAATGAAACAATCTCTTCTATAACGGCGTCTCTGATCTGTACAAGAAAATATACATCTGCAGATTCAAAGCAAAATCTCCTTGGCCGGATTGCCCTAGGGGCTCCTTCCCCTTGTCAGCAGGGTCAATCGTCGGAAGGGTGGCCTTGTACCAATCCACTTCCTTGAATGCGATACAGCGGCCAAACTTAATCTGTGTTGGCTTCTCAACCGAGATAGATGGAAGCATCATACCCTCAGGGATCTGCTTCAAAATTTCATCAATCGGCAGTGACTCTTCATCAGACACTGATCTCTCAGTCAGCTTAAGAACCTTGCTCAAGGGTTCCACATCCTCATAGTCAGTCTTCTCCTCATCTCTCTTCTCCTTATCAGTCTCCTCATCTTTTTTCTCCTTATATGCCTCCTCCGCATCGTTTTCCTCCTCTTTCACCTCCTTATCGGTCTCCTCCTCGTCTGTTTCCTCCTGCAAAATCAATTTGCGTTTGGGAGCTTGGCTAATTTGGACAGTGGGGCTCCTAGCAGAGACTAAAGAAATTGGCTCATCATCTTGTACCACTGGTACAATAGTTAAATCCTTTTCTTTGGGAGCGGCTCTCCCAACAGTAGTGCGTTTCTTCTTCGCAACAGGTTCAGCAATAGGAGTTGGTCTCCTCTTCACTGCTGCCTTAACCACCTCTCCACCACTGCCTTCTCCTTCACCTCTTCAGAATCTGTCGACAAAGACTTGTTCTTAGCAATGTAAGTGCCAACAGACATGACACTGAGAACCTTCAGAGGTGGGAACGGCTTCGATTCCCTAAGAGTCAGATTTGGGGCTCCCTTTAGTAGAATACATAGTTGAACTGCAAACCATCGGGCTTGCTTTGATGAGGGAGTCACTATCTCCTTAAGAATATCGAACAAGAATATGCTCCAATTTATCTTGATTCCACCATGGATGGCTTTCATGAGCAGAAACCTTTCGTGTGTTACAACATCAAAAGAACCAGCCTTTGCTATAACTGACTTGGCCAAAATATCATTCAACAGACAAAACTCGATCTTCATTTCCTTCTTTTTGCAATATGTTTTGATCGGCTCTCCAGTAGCAGAAAAACTATCCTCGCTTCATTTATCAGGTCAGTAGGCAACTCATTCACAGACGTCAGCCCTTATGATGGTAGGTCAAAACTGCCAGCAAATGGTTCTTCTGAGATTTCCACAAACATTTCTTGAACGGAACTTATCACGACATTCTCTCTCACAAAGTCGTTTTCAAAGAAAGCCACTAAATCGTCTTCCTAGATAGCAGCTAAACAACCCAGAAATCCACGGAGTCCAGATGACTCAAGGGTTTTTGACATCAATACCATTCCTTCATCAGAAAGACTCAAACTGATTCAAAATTGACCTGTAGAGCGTTCTGAATGAGTGAAGCAGCCATTGTAGTTGATTGATTGAAAGAGAAACGCTGAGAATGAAGATAATCTGCACAGAGAAAACACTGAATGCACAAGAGTAATTTTGCAAGGTAAATTGGAGAAGAAGTTAAAACGACGTATAAAAGGAAAAACGAATACGAAACGGTAGGATAAACAATGTAGATGTGCTGTTTTGCATGATGACAACACAGGTGTCAATAATCCGACGGCGCGATCAGAATTTGAAAAGGTTTTCTAAATTTAACCCGTACGGTTAAAAGTAAATTGAACCGCCATTTTGATTACATCACAACCGTTGATGTTTTTAATGTTCCATCTGGGGTACTGGTAGATCAGATCACATATAAGTATCATTTGTATATACGCATAGTCTGAATAGATCCAGATCACACATATTCAGCTGACTCAACACTTATTAACTCTGATCTGTTGTTCACAACCGTTGATGTTTTTAATGTTCCATCTGGGGTACTGGTAGATCAGATCACATATAAGTATCATTTGTATATACGCATAGTCTGAATAGATCCAGATCACACATATTCAGCTGACTCAACACTTATTAACTCTGATCTGTTGTTCCCCCTAAAGTTGAGGTTCTCCCAAAACTGAAATTTACCAAAGCTGAGGTTCCTCGTCGTTCCCCCTGAACGGAAGATCCAAAGCTGAGGTAAACTAAAGTTGTTCAACCTGAAATTTCTCGCAAAAATATAAATTAAGGCAATTATAAGAGACCAAGAATATTTCGAAAATACGAAAACTTAGCGTCTGGTAGAGGTTTCGTGAAGATATCAGAAACTTTTTGATCTGTTGACACGTACTCCTGCCGGACGTCCTTCTTAAGCACGTGATCTCTTATGAAGTTGATGTCTTATGTCTATGTGCTTTGTTCTTGAATGCAGCACAGGGTTCTGAGTAATGGCTATTGCATTGGTATTGTCACAGAAAATAGGAGCTTCGGAAGTATAAATGTCGTAATCTCTAAGTTGATGTTGAATCCATAGGATCTGAGCACAACAGATTCCAGTTGCTAGATACTCTACTTCAGTTGTGGATGTAGCAATCGATGTCTGCTTCTTACTAAACCAGGAAATCAGTCGATCTCCCAAAAATTGACAAGTACCACTTGTGCTTCGCCTATCAATTCTACAACCTTCCTAATCTGCATCACTATAACCGATTAGTTGAAAACTGGAGTCTTTGGGATACCAAAGACCCACATTGGAAGTTTCTTTAAGATATTTTAAATTTCTCTTAACTGCAATATAATGAGATTTTTTAGGCTCAACTTGAAATCTAGCACACATACAGACAACAAACATGATTTCTGGTCTGATAGTAGTCAAGTAAAGCAATGAGCCAATAATACCGCGATATAAAGATATCTCAATTGCAGTTCCAGCTTCACCTTTGTCAAGTTTGATTGAAGCACTCATCGGGGTAGCTGCTGCTGAAATGTTTTCCATTCCGAACTTTTTCAGCAGTTCCTTCGTGTACATAGATTGATTGATGAATATTCCATTCTCAAGCTGTCTAACTTGTAAGCCTAAAAAGAATGTCAGCTCTCCCATCATGCTCATCTCAAATTTGTCCAGCATCAGTTTAGAAAACGTCTAGCACAATATGGGGTTAGTTAACCCAAAAATAATATCATCAACATATATTTGCACCAAAAGAACATGATCATTTTTCACAAATTTAAATAAGGTCTTATCAACTATGCCTATTATAAAATCATGATCAATAAGAAATTTAGACAGTGTTTCATACCAAGATCTGGGTGCTTGTGTCAATCCATATAGAGCCTTATCCAGTTTATAAACGTGATCTGGATATGTATGATTCACGAAGTCAGGAGGTTGTGCAACATACACTTCCTCAGTCAAGATGCCATTTAGAAAGGCACTATTTACATCCATCTGAAAGACTTTGACCTTATCCAGTTTATAAACGTGATCTGGATATGTATGATTCACGAAGTCAGGAGGTTGTGCAACATACACTTCCTCAGTCAAGATGCCATTTAGAAAGGCACTATTTACATCCATCTGAAAGACTTTGAAGTCTTTGAATGCAGTATATGAAAGAAACATGTGGATGGCCTCTAATCTGGCTACAGGAGCGAAGGTTTCATCAAAATCGATTCCTTCAAGTTGTCTAAAACCTTGAGCTACTAGTCTAGCCTTGTTTCTTATAACAACACCATCCTCATTCATTTTGTTCCTAAAGACCCATTTAGTTCCTATCAATGAATAATTAGTAGGTCGAGGAACTAACTGTCATACATTGTTTCTCTTAAATTGACTAAGTTCATCTTGCATAGCATCTATCCAGCTTAAGTCTGCTAAGGCTTCTTCTATCAGCTTAGGTTCTATATGAGAAATGAATGCTGAATTGAAGTACTCATGCATAATCTGGCCTCGTGTGCGAACAGGAGAATGTACATTACCTATGATCTACTCAGGTGGATGATTTCTATTCCACCGAAGGTCAGATTTGATTGGATTTGCTCCTTGTTCAGCTTGGATGTCTGTGCTGTATATCTTAATTTTGATCACCCGGTACTGAAGCCATTCTGGATACTATTGTATGGATTGTATGAACGGCTCGTGAATCATCTAGTTAAATAGTCGTTTCATCTCCAGCAGCAAGCACACTGGATGCGATCTGATCATGTACTTGGTCAACATTAGTCAAATCAATGACTTCTATGTTAGCTGTCAGATCTGCTTGCGCATTAGAGACGTCATTGTGTGGTATGTCCAGTGCGTGCTGGTTGTCAGCTGAATATCTAATTTGTGGCACGTCATCACTCGATTCGTCTAAGCTGGTTGATTCCAGACGTGTACACAAGTCATTTAATCTTGCAGCTGAATTTGATCGAAAACTGGTTTAATCGAAGATGACGTGAGCTCATTCTTCAACCGTCATGCTCCGGTTGTTAAACACTCTATAATCTTTGCTCATGGCTGAGTATCCAAGAAATACACCTGCATCAGATTTTGCATCAAAAGCGCTTAGATGCTTTATGCCATTGTTATGAATAAATCATCTGCATCCAAACACCCTAAAATAAGAAATGTCAGGTTTCTTGCCACTCCAGATCTCATATGGGGTAACGCCATGATTCTTATTAATCATCGATCTGTTTTGAGTGTAGCAAGCTGTGTTAACTGCTTCAGCCCAGAATTTTTGAGAAATGCCGGAATCAGCAATCATAGTTCTAGAGGCTTCTTTTAAAGTACGGTTTCTCCTCTCAGCCATCCCGTTATGCTGAGGAGTTCTAGCTGCTGAAAGCTCATGCTTTATTCCAATATCTTCCAGATAAGAGGACAGTTTATGATTTAAAACTCAGTACGTCTATCACTTTTTATCCGGTTGACACTGCAAGATTTGTCATTTTGAAAACATTTTAAAAGCTTTATCAGCTGATCAACAGTCTGATCCTTTGATTTTAAAAACACCATCCATGTAAATTTGGAAAAATCAACAACAATGGTGTATTTTGTTCCCCCTAAGCTGGTTACGGGTATTGGACCAAAAAGATCCATGTGTAAAAGCTCCAAGCTTCGGTTATAATTATTACCGCTTTCTTTTTAAAAGTAGAACAAATATGTTTTCCCAATTGACATGCAAAACAAATGTTGTTTCTAGAAAATTTTATTTTGGGCATACCCGAAACCAAATCAAGCTTACTCAGTTTGGCAGTGTTTTGAAATTCAGATGGTTCATTCTCTGGTGCCATAGCCAGCTCTTGGAAGAGTCAGCTGCTAGGCAAACTTGTTCAGCCCCCAGATGCTCTGACCAGTTCACAATGTAGGTATTCCCAGATCTATTTCCTACTAATACTGTCAGACCATATGGACTCTGAATTGTGCATGTGTGCTTTTGAAAGTTAACTGTGTAACCATTGTCACACAGCTGACTTATACTAATAATATTATGACACAGATTCTCAACAAGAAAAACATCAGAAATTGAAAGGTTACCATGGTAAGCTTACCCTTACCCACAGTGTTACAATGTGAGTTGTCACCAAAGAAAATTTTGGGTCCTTTGTATGGCTTCAGTTCTGATAACAGATTTGGATTGCCAATCATGTGCCTCGCACAACCACTATCCAGATACCATTTGATTGAGTTCTCCGAAGTTGTGTACCTGCTATCCTGTAATCACAAAAATGAACTTTTGGTACCCAATTTTACTTGGGTCAAGATGCTTACCCATTTCTGGACCCATACTTGAATTACCTTAAACGTTTTCTTTTTAGGATGAATTTCAGAAGTTTTGGTGATGAAAAATGAACAAGATATGGAATTCGTAAAAGTGATCATTAAAACCAAAGAGACAAGATCTGGACAAGACCTACCATGTTGAAGAAAGAAACCAGATCGGGGCGAAGTCAAGCTGATCGAGGGAAAATCAGCTCAGAGTATTCTGGTCAAAAGTCAAACCATCCCGGAACCTTAGTATAGACCAGCTGGACCGTGGAAAGTGCAGAAACCAGCTAAGAATATTGTACCATCTGAATGATTAAGACACTACAGGGAGCAGCTCAGTTTCAGAAACCGGAATGTGTAAGCCAGCTTGGTATAGGACAATAAAACCAGCTGAGTACAGAACGACATAAGCAATTTGAATTTTGGAATGTCTGAAGTCAAGTACAGTCTGAAACAAATCAGTTGACATGTTGAGTTAAGCGTGCAAGGGTGAGAAAAGTACTGGGATGGGTGACCCCCTGGAAAGTTCTCGTACGTCAAGCTGCTGACGTTACCCCGCTTGATCTGGTTGGCCATGTGGGCTGTAAAAGTGTGATGCCAGATCTTAATGGGTAATACTATCTCTGCTAGGGATACAGCCGGGGGTAGGGGAAGGGTAATATTGATCTCTAAGGGAATTGAGACAGCACCAGCAGTTATACACGCACCTCCCTAACTCATGGGCCTAACAGCCCAACCCTAACGCACATAATAGGTGCACTCTCCGCTGCCACATTATAAAGAAATAAAGTTGCACCTTGGTTAACAGCTATAGCTTTTGGCCTAGTGGTAAGCGCTTGATCCTAACATGACATCCTCTGCCATGATTTGTATTCGTTGGGATTACTTCAAGCTAAAACCAGATATGCAGGGATATGACACATACTGAAGATGGAGCAGACTTGCCAAAAAGGGCAATGCATTTAATGAAGCTGTACTCTCATCGTACAAGCAATTAAGGCACCACAGGAACTTCAACTTGGATGTATACAATGTGTCTACTGGGAACATTTATTACCGTTGCATCCAAAGAGTATATATAGAGGAGAAGAGATGTTGTGAAGGGGTGAACCGAACACTGTGAAATCATTCGAACAAATAGAAGCTAACAAAGTTCTTCATAGAAGAAAATTTCATCCTAAACCAGCTCACTTGAGTGACACACGCACGTATTATTCATACCTTTGGAGTCCCTAACTCTTCCTCACACACTCTGTAGACTTGTGTTTGAATTGAAAAAATTATAGATAGAGAGTGTCTGCGTGCTAGGATAGCACAACCAGCTGAGTGCTGGAATTGTTGTAAGACGAACCAGGTTGCGGGTCAGTGTGTCGTTGGTTGCTAGGAGTTCTCTTGGATGCGGGTCAAGGGAGTGGGTTTGTACAAGAGTTGTATAAATTAAAGCCTTCTAGTGAAATCCTTCCCATTGCGAAAGAAGGGGTGACATAGGAGAAATTGCTTCGAACTTCCAGAAACAAATCTCTCGTCCCTACTTCTTTTACATTTACGCATTTGATTAAATCGTTCGGCTGCTTGAATTGTGTTTATTCCGCATAAAAATATTTTATTACACGAGACAACAGTCCCACTGAGAAAGCTTCCCAGCTGATAACTCGGCTGGAAGTTGGCTTTCAGCTGTAAAAATTTTCGAAACAAATTTTCAAAAAAAATCTGTAAAGGGAGTTCATTCAACCCCCCTATTAGAGTAGATGCCCAACTAGCCAACTTGTGGCGTGTGGGTTTTATAGACTCTTGTATATGACCATCTTTATATATGATATTCGCATTTCTTTATGGCATTCTTTATTTTCATTATGATTATAATGTTAACAATTGTGTTGGATAAAGACCTAGAATGCACCATAGTGTATGTTAGATGTGATAGTGGATATGATGGCTATCATGAAACACATCTAATAGTCACTGTGTATTCTGAATTCGTTCCTAGTCGATTGGGCCGTCAAAATGAGGATAAGGCCGCCCGAGCTTGAGACTAGCATCTGCGCGCGACGTGAGGTTCCCCATCGCGCGACCACCGCGCAAGGCGGCGGCCCGGCGACTCGCTTCCCGATTTTCGTTTTCGATCTGAAAATTAAAAGATTAGATACAATTATGGCAATATCGTATGATCAGATCCGGGAAACATTGGCTCTGATACCACTATTGGGGATCCGGATCCGCCCCCCGGCTAGGCAGCGGAAGAATAAACAATGAAGGCCGGGAGACGATCAATACGAAAAATTCATAAACAAACTACGACATTCATAGGATGTTTAAGAGGATTACCTTGCTGGCACTTGTGCCTGGCTCCAACCGGTATTATAAGAATCCGGCTCTTCTCGGTTGATTGCGGTAGATTATCGCCAATCCGGTCCACGACCAGATCCGAGACTCCTTCGTCAGGCTGCACTAGAAGCGCTGACGAGATAAGCACGAACGAATACTCCTCGAAAAACTAGGCCGGAACAATTTCCGGCGAAGATCGTCGGCGGCGGCGGCGGCGGCGCGTGGGCGGCGGCGGCGTCGTGAGTTGAGAGGAGGGAGGCGGCTGGGTTTTAGGGTTAGGGTTATGCAAATATTGTATTATGTTCAATGAAGTCATTAAGTCTAAATAAATAGACTTAATGATGGACTTGGACCGGCCCAACGGGCCCGGGTCCAAATGACGATATCCATCGCTGCGACTTCATCGTAACTCCGATCGCCGATCAGATCGGACCGATCGATTCAGTTTCTGAAACTGAATTATAGAATCTGAAAAACCATTTTTCAGAACCCCAGTGCAAAATGACCGTTTTGCCCCTCAACAGCGGGAAACCCCGGTTTGACCCCTGTTGACTTTTAGGAAGTCGCACTTCCCGAAATCCTCTTCTCGTGCTCAACACATTGAGCTGAGTATCCGTGCGGGAATCTCGAATATAGTACTTGTGTGACCCTCAATGGTTCGGGGATACAGCTAGCCGTGGGCCCACAACCATTGCGGCTCCGGAATCACAATTCCGGACTTGCCCATCGGATCATGGTAAGAGCGTCTAGCAACATCGCCCCATGATCCCCTAGGTATCACTGATAGTGCCTGCAAGAACCAGT
>KQ992599.1:181560-194925 GCA_001598015.1 Dorcoceras hygrometricum | reverse complement strand
TGTCATGGAATTTAATTGTAAATTACTAGACTTATTGGGAGGACATTTGAAGATGGTTGGCCGATGACGATCAAAGATATTGAAGACCGAAGATCTGTAAAACCGGAAGCAATTGTAATAGGATTGCATTGCATATTGCATTTCACCTAGGATTGGACCCAGGTCCGTGATTGGCAACCACGGACCGCATAGCTCTCGCAATCGATCATCCCAAAGTTAGTTATATATTTGATATATATGTTGAATCCGCATGTGACATTTGAAGATGGTGGGTCGATGACGATCAAAGATATTGAAGACCGAAGATCTGTAAAACCGGAAGCAATTGTAATAGGATTGCATTGCATATTGCATTTCACCTAGGATTGGACCCAGGTCCGTGATTGGCAACCACGGACCGCATAGCTCTCGCAATCGATCATCCCAAAGTTAGTTATATATTTGATATATATGTTGAATCCGCATGTTTTAAATTTTGATTTAAAATTGCATGAGACCAAATTTTCGAAAATAAAATCCCTCGTTTTAAATACGATTAAAACTAATATCAAGATTAAAAGTTTATTCGATAAACTAAAGGGAATTTAAATCTGTTTAAATTATCCCTACCTTCCATCAACAATGAGTGTACGCCGATGCTACCCGTATACATGGCCCGGCTCATATTATTGAGGGGGTTATGTATGCCGGAAAGCTGTCCACGCCATTGACAATTGTTGTGAGTCGGTTGGAACTCCCTATAACGTTGGCTCATATTATTGGGGACGTTAAGGGGACCGTCCTTCACGACTCAACATTGATGGGTCATCTTGACACGTGATAGTAAACGGCATCATATTATTGGGCCCTTACTGGACGTGAGGTGAATACATGGAGGTTGCACCGGTTGCAATTGGAAACTACCTTTTGGGGGTCATGGTTGGCTGATATTATTCGGGACCATGATCGCCTGATTGGGCTCCATGTACCCACTAAGGGAACTTGCTTTACCGATTTCATTAGAGGGTGGTGAAATCGATAAAATAGTGGGAGGGTAATTAATAGAACTAAATGACCTTGTTTTATGTCTTAGCGTTATTTCATATATAGTTAGTAATGTATGTCTGTTTTCTTTTCAGTATAACTGCATTTATAATGTCTTCGATCAAAAATCCACTCGCTGCTATACTGGATAGCAACAAGTTCACTGGTCTGAACTACCAAGACTGGCTTCGAAACCTCAATATTGTATTGGCTTCGGAGAAACTTCTCTACACGTTAGTGAAGAGCCCTCCGAAGGAAGCCCCTACCGATATCAGCCCTGAGGAGCTGGTTACGCTTCAAAAATGGTGGGACGACGAGATTAAGACTCGATGCTATGTGATGGCATCGATGTCCAACGAAATGCAACGGCGCTTTGAGAAGACAAAGTATGCTGCTGACATACTTTTTCATCTCAAGGAACTGTATGGGGAGAACTCTCAACATGAGAGGTTCACCACTGTCAAGGAGCTTATGACAAGCCGCATGCGCGATGGGACTTCGGTACGCGAGCATGGGGTTCGTATGATTGGGCTCATTGAAAAGTTGGTGGGCCTTGATATCACACTTCCACACGAGCTGTCTGTGGACTTGCTTCTCCTCTCACTCCCCGCTGCATTCGCCCCCTTTGTGGTCAACTTTAACATGAACAAGCTGGAAGCCACCCTTGAAGGGGTGGTGAACATGCTTGTAGTGTTCGAGGGGACCATAAAGAAGGACAAGCCCGTCCTCCTTATGGACTCTTCTTCCTCTGTGAAGAATGGGCCCAAACGCAAGGGTAAGAAGCGTTCTTCCCTTGCGAAGGAGGAAAAGCCCACCAAGAAGCCCAAGGCAAGGACTTCAAGGCCGAACAAATATGAGGATGTTTGCCACCACTGTCACAAGCCTGGACATTGGAGGAGGAACTGTAAGGATTACCTCGAGCAGTTGCGAACTGCAAAAGGTCTACCGACTTGTGAGTCTTGTCTCAAGGGAAAGATGACTAAACAACCCTTCAAGGGCAAGCCTGAACGTACCCAAGGCCTATTGGATTTGATCCATACTGATGTGTGTGGTCCGCTTAGTATTGATACTAAATACGGTCACACATACTTCATCACCTTTACCGACGATCACTATAGGTATGGGTACTTGAACATAATGAAGCACAAGTCTGAATCCTTTGAAAGGCTCAAAGAATTCAAGGCTGAAGTAGAAAATCAGCTAGGCAAGAGTATTAAAGCACTTCGATCCGATCGAGATGGTGAATACTTGAGTGCTGAATTTCAAGACTACCTAAAAGAGAATGGGATTCTCTCACAGTGGACCCCTCCGGACACACCACATCTCAATGGTGTAGCGGAGCATCGTAATCGAACCTTGATGGACATGGTTCGATCTATGATGAGATTCACTCAGCTTCCTACCTCGTTTTGGGGCTATGCGCTCGAAACGGCGGTAATGTTGTTGAACAATTTCCACACCAAGACAGTGGATAAGACTCCATATGAGATGTGGATGGGCAAACCACCCAAATACTCATACATGAGGATTTGGGGATGTCCTGCTTACGTGAAGCAGACAGTGGAAGATAAGCTGGATACGAGATCCATCTTATGTTACTTCGTTGGGTATCCAAAAAATTCCATTGGATACTACTTCTACTATCCCAACGAAACAAAGGTGTTTGTTTCTAGGAATGCCACCTTGATGGAAAGGGAATTTCTACTTGATAGAAAGGGCAAAATAGTAGAACTCGAAGAGGTTCGAGAACCAACTGAGGTACCAAGTGAATCTCCTGCGCCTCCAGAGCCAGTACCAGAAATGGTCGTATCTACGAGATCCGAAAGGGTTCCTAGGGCTCCTGAGAGATATGTTTTTCTCCTTCAAGATGATCAAGGTGATCAAGTTGTTGGATCTGATACAAGAACTTTCAAGGAGACAATTTTCGATGCTGGTTCCAATTTGTGGCTTGAAGCAATGCAGTCTGAGTTTGAATCAATGCATGCGAACCAAGTTTGGACTCTTGTTAACCCTTCCGAAGGAATTGTTCCTATTGGGTGTAAATGGGTATACAAGAGGATACTTGGGCCTGATGGTAAGGTAATGACCTACAAGGCCAGACTGGTCGCGAAAGGTTACACTCAAAGGCAAGGTGTTGACTATGATGAAACCTTCTCACCAGTCGCAATGTTCAAGTCAATTAGAATCTTACTTGCCATAGCCGCATGGTACGACTATGAGATATGGCAAATGGATGTGAAAACTGCGTTCCTTAATGGAAACATTAAGGAAGAGATCTATATGATGCAGCCTGAGGGTTTCACATCTGTAGGAAGTGAGCATAAGGTATGCAAACTTCAGAGATCGATCTACGGTCTCAAACAAGCATCGAGGAGTTGGAACCTGAGGTTCGATGAAACAATTAAGGAATTTTGTTTCATCAAAAATCCTGAGGAGCCATGTGTATATAAGAAGGTAGTTAAAAGCGCTGTGACATTCTTTTACTTTACGTTGATGACATTCTACTCATTGGGAATGATGTAGGAATGCCGCAGTCAACTAAAGTCTGGTTGTCTAGTAGATTTTCGATGAAGGACATGGGTGAAGCATCCTATATTCTTGGAATACAGATCTATCGGGATAGATCGAAACGGATGCTCGGACTCACCCAAGCTACCTACATCGATACCATACTTAAGCGGTTCTCTATGGAAGAGTCCAAGAGAGGACACCTACCTATGAGCCACGGGGTCACTCTATCTAAGTCTATGTGTCCAAAGACTGATGAGGAGATGAAGAGTATGGCACGTGTGCCATATGCCTCGGCGATAGGTAGTATTATGTATGGCATGATCTCAACTAGACCAGATGTCGCATATGCTCTGAGTGTCACGAGCCGCTACCAGGCCAACCCCGTCCAATTGCATTGGAAGGCTGTGAAAGATATTCTTAAGTACTTGCGAAGGACTAAGAATATGTTCATGGTCTATGGGGGTGGTGAACTGAAATTGGAAGGCTACACTGATTCTAGTTTCCAATGTGACGTGGATGATTTGAAGTCTACCTCTGGATTTGTATTCATGATCAATGGTGGTGCTGTCTCTTGGAAGAGTTCCAAGCAAGACACCATCGCGGATTCAACCACTGAGGCTGAGTACATCGCAGCATCAGCTGCTGCTAAGGAGGCGGTTTGGCTAAGGAATTTCGTCCAAGAGTTGGGCGTCATTCCTGATGGAGTTGGTCCAGTCCCGGTGTACTGCGACAAAACGGGTGCCGTTGCGCAAGCAAAGGAGCCTAGGTCTCACCAAAGATCCAAATATATACTGAGGAAATACCACATAATCCGGGATATTATGGCTAGAGGTGACATAGCAGTTGAGAGAGTCGCCTTTGCAGACAACGTTGCTGATCCACTTACGAAGCCCTTGCCAGGACCGTTGTTTGAAAAACATCACGAAACAAGGGACTGCGTTTGATGAGTAGTTGGCTTTAGGTCAAGTGGGAGATTGTTAGAGTAGATGCCCAACTAGCCAACTTGGCGTGTGGGTTTTATAGACTCTTGTATACGACAATCTTTATATATGATATTTGCATTTATTTATGGCGTTCTTTACTTTCATTGTGTTGTATGTTGCAGACAACGTTGCTGATCCACTTACGAAGCCCTTGCCAGGACCGTTGTTTGAAAAACATCACGAAACAAAGGGACTGCGTTTGATGAGTAGTTGGCTATAGGGCAAGTGGGAGATTGTTAGAGTAGATGCCCAACTAGCCAACTTGGCGTGTGGGTTTTATAGACTCTTGTATATGACAATCTTTATATATGATATTCGCATTTCTTTATGCATTCTTTATTTTCATTATGATTATAATGTTAACAATTGTGTTGGATAAAGACCTAGAATGCACCATAGTGTATGTTAGATGTGATAGTGGATATGATGGCTATCATGAAACACATCTAATAGTCACTGTGTATTCTGAATTCGTTCCTAGTCGATTGGGCCGTCAAAATGAGGATAAGGCCGCCCGAGCTTGAGACTAGCATCTGCGATGTGAAGTACCATATTTCATTGGTAGGGAACATTGTGATGTTCTGAGCATGCAGATGGATAGTGACCTGTTGATCTATCGAACTACCCTCGTTCGGACTTTCCAAGTGGTTACCATTTGTCGAGCGGATAAGTCCGAGGTCTTGGTTGTACTGATTAGTCCTCACTACTCGAAACGTCATTGAGGCTCTACATGATAGGCGTCTCACTTTGACCCGTTTGCCGACTCACTTGGGGTCATTAGGCGGCGGGATTGGGTGAGATCCCGATACATGTAGGAGTCGATGCTTCGTTGTCGAGGATTCACCGCTCGCTTACATGCGTGGATATCCTATGCTATCTGAGGAGATAATAGTGTATAAATCTCTGGCCAGAGTACTAGAAGTTTTTTAGGTAATTGTGTTTACCTAGTAACACTCGTGATGTCACTATTCGATCTCCAAGATGTATGCATAGCTATCGGATCTCTAGCGACTCTCGATTTACCAATGGTCGTTGATCTGATCGGGATATATGTGTTGAAAGGACCGTACTATACGCTAACCACGACCAACTCGTTCTTACAGGAACTATCAGTGATACCTAGGGGATCATGGGGCGATGTTTCTAGGCGCTTTACCATGATCCGTTGGGCATGTCCGAAATTGTGATTTCGGAGCCGCAATGGTTGTGGGCCCACGGCTAGTTGTATCCCTGAACCATTGAGGGTCACACAAGTACTGGATTCATGATTCCCGCATGGAAACTGAGCTCAATGTGTTGAGCACTTGAGGAGGATTTTAGGGAGTGCGACTTCCTAAAAGTCAACAGGGGTCAAATTGCGATTTCCCACTGTTGAGGGGCAAAACTGTCATTTTGGACTAGGAATATGAAAAATTGTTTTTCACATCATAACGTTCAGTTTTGGAAACTGAGTCTAATCGGTCCGATCTGATCGTCGATCGGAGTTATGATGAAACCGTGGTGAATTAAACGAGCCTAATGTTCATATGGACCTGGGTTTGACCCAAGTCCATTGGGCCCGTTGAAGCCCATCTACCATCTTTATTTAATTAAGATGGATTAGGGCTTTGATGATAATTGCATTACACAAACCCTAGCCTCCATATACACACACACGGCCGCCCCTCCTACTCGGCCGATCACACGCGCCGCCGTCGACCTCCTCCACGCGTCGCCGCCTCTTGCCAGACTTGCTCCGGCCACCACGACGAGTAGTTTTTGTCCATGCTGAATCCATAAAGTCTTCTAGTGCAGATTGACGGAGGAAGATTGAATCCGGTCGTGGACCTGATTGGAGGATCTACCCTACCGTGAAGAGCCAGTTTTCTTGTAAATCTGGTTGGAGCCAGACGCCTAGACGCCAGCAAGGTAGCAATCTATGAACACCCTATGTATGTTTGTAGATTTATTTTGATGTATTGAACACTTTCCGGGCCAATTTTTGTTTTCTGCTGTGCCCCCGCGAAGTGGGATCCGGATCCCCCACCGTATGCCAACACCCCCCCTCTGAACTCCCAAGTTCTCTTTTCGATCCTAACAAGTGGAATCAAAGCAGGTTTTCTTAGTGTCTGAACAATTTATTCACTTTTACTGATTAAACATGTCGGTTTCTCACTCTAAAATTCCTATGTTCTCTAAGGAGGAATACGATGTCTGGAAGATCCAGATGAAGGCGCATCTAGCAGCACAAGATGATGACATGTGGTTCGTGATCACCCACGGACCAATGCCAAAAATGAAAATAAACACTGCTGTTGCTATAGATGATGGTGCACCTCAATGGATTGAGAAACCCAGACAGGAGTGGTCCTCAGAAGTTAAGAAGAAAGCAAATCTGGACAACGTCGCAAAGGACATATTATACAAAACGCTAGACAACAACATGTTTAGCAAAATCCAGACTAGAAAAACTGCAAAATAATCTGGGAAAAGCTAACCCAGATATGCAAAGGAAACGAGGAAACCAAGGAGAACAAGCTGACCGTGGCTCTACAAAAATTTGAGCTTATCAATATGAAGCCTGGAGAGTCCATGGCAGAATTTGATGAACGATTCAGCTCATTGGTAATTGAGCTAGGTAGACTAAACAAGACATACAGCAATAGGGAACTGGCCCTAAAAGTTATGCGAGCACTTCCCAAGGAGTGGGATGTAAAAACCATGGACATGCGAGAGTCTAACGACCTGAATAAGATGGAGTTACATGATTTGCTTGCCAATATAAAGGCATACGAGTTCAAACTGGAAAAGAGAGCGGAAGACAAGCCCTCTACATCTCAACAGACCAAAGCTATAGCCGCCACAATTCCAGATCAAAGTACATGCTCTAATAGTAGCAGATCAGCAGATGAGATGAGCAAAGATGCAATGGCTCTACTTATAATAAAATTTGAAAAATTTATGCAGAAGCAGAATACTCAACTCTTCTCGTTTAATTCTCCCATGAAAAATTTTAATATCCCTTCTGACGATAAATGTTATAACTGTGGCAGGACTGGTCACTTCATGGCTGATTGCAATATGCCAAGGAGAGATGAAAAGAAGCGACCATACCGTATCAACAATAAGAAAAAGAAGGATAAAAAGGTGTATCATAAAGGGAGAACTGAAAAAGCTATGGTAGCGGAAGAAAAAAAATTCATGGGCTGACTCCGATTCAGAGGAATCAAGTTCCGGAACCTCCTCTTCAAGTGATAGTGAGGAAAAAGTACAGTGTCTCATGCTAGATGACACTGAGGAGGTATTTGATTTTTCAAACCCTGAATTCACATGGGAGGACCTTGTTGATGCACTGAATGAAATGGTCCTCGAATACAAAAAGCTTTCTCAATCATTGAAGGAATTTAAAGCTGAATAAGAGAGCTGTGCAACAAGTGCTGGCTAGCTGGCTCAAGTGCTATGCAAGCTGCTTTAAGTAAGCTTGAAAATGAGAATGCTGAATTGAGAAGCGGGTCAGAGGAGATGCTCTATGAGAATCAGCCGTTAGATGATATAATAAGCTCCTGGACCAAATCCTCTGCCTCGTTACAAAAACTGCAATGAGCTACAAATCATTCTGGTGATAAAACCGGATTGGGTTACTATAGCAATGAAGGCAGTACTGCAGAAACCAACAATCTAAGGCTAGGAGGGACAATGTTTAAGACAATGAACTTTATAAAACCTAGCCAGAAGCGATTTGTTGAGACGAAATCTGGTGAAGTTATGATAGCAGATAAGCCCTTGATCCGAAAAGGGTTACTATAGCAATGAAGGCAGTACTGCAGAAACCAACAATCTAAGGCTAGGAGGGACAATGTTTAAGACAATGAACTTTATAAAACCTAGCCAGAAGCGATTTGTTGAGACGAAATCTGGTGAAGTTATGATAGCAGATAAGCCCTTGATCCGAAAAGGAAGATTTTGTGGGTTAGGAAATAATGCTCCTGAGAAGCCTCGTGAGAGCTGGCTAAACGAAAAGGTTGAATTAATACGGGGAAAACCCAAATTCATCAGTAAACAAACCAGCTCTTCCGATCTTCTAGGAAGGACATGCAGTATAAGCCCCAATATCAGAAACCTTGATCAAAAATCTCATATGATGCATGTCATGTTCGAGACAGAACAAAGAACACACGCGGATCGCACAAATGCTTTGATGAACACACTGGAAAATGGATTAAGATTATCCAAGTATGGGTCCCGAAAGGTCTAATCAAACCTGGACCCAATTGAATCAAAGGGTACCAAATATACTTGACTTGTGATTGCAGGAACAACAGGAATCCAGACTGGAGCAGTCAACGTGGTATCTGGACAGTGGATGTGCAAGGGACATGACTGGGGATGAAAAGCTGCTCACAGATATAAAATCCTGCAATGGACCTAAGATCACTTTTGGTGACAATTCAAATGGTAATACTGTGAGTAAGGGTAAGCTTACCCATGGTAACCTTACTGTAAATAATGTTCTTCTTGTTGAAAATCTGTGTTACAACTTGATTAGTATCAGTCAGTTGTGTGACAGCAATTATTCTGTCAAATTTCAGAAGCACACATGCACGGTTCTCAATCCGGAAGGTCTGATCGTACTAATAGGTTATCGAGCTGGTAACACATACAAAGTCGATTGGTCAGATCAACCGCATAAAGAACTAACTTGTTTAGTAGCTGATTATTCGATAAGTTGGTTATGGCATCAGCGGATGAATCATTTGAATTTCAAAAAATTGCAAATTTGAGTAAGCATGAGCTAGTTGATGGTCTGACCAAACTAAAATTTTCAAAGGACAAGATTTTCTCTACCTGCCAGCTGGTAAACATATCAAATCCACTTTCAAAACTAAAGGCAGTACCAAAACCTCTCGTAGGCTGGATCTCTTGCATATGGATATCTTCGGTCCAATACCCGTAACCAGTTTAGGGGGAATGAAATACACCCTTGTCGTGGTTGATGATTTTTCAAAATTTACCCGGGTTTTATTTTGGAAATCAAAAGATCAAACTGCCGACCAGCTGATCAAACTCTTAAAACGTCTTCAAAATGAGCAATCTTGTAATGTCAACCGGATTAGGAGTGATAGAGGAACAGAGTTTTTAAATTTTAAAATCTCCTCCTATTTTGATGATATGGGAATCAAACATGAGTTGTCTCCAGCAAGAACACCTCAGCAAAATGGGTTGGCTGAGCGTCGAAACCGTACTTTAAAAGAAGCTGCCACAACTATGATTGCTGATTCTGGTTTTTCAAATAAATTTTGGGCTGAAGCCGTCAATACAACTTGTTATACTCAAAACAGATCGATGATAAATAAGCGAAATGAGTCACACCTTATGAGATCTGGAATGGCAAGAAACCTGACATCTCGTATTTCAGGGTTTTTGGATGCAAATGTTTCATCCATATTAATGGTAAAATGTGCTTACATGCTTTTGATGTAATATCTGATGCAGGTATCTTTTTGGTATACTCAGCTGTTAGCAGAGCCTATAGAGTGTTCAACAATAGAACTCTAACGGTAGAAGAATCGGCTCATGTAGTGTTCGATGAGACCAGCTTTCGATCATCATCAGTCTCAAAGTTAAATGATATTTGTACTCGTCTGGAATCCACTCATCTGGATGAGTCAAGCGATGACGAGGAGCAACCCAGACAACAAGATGATGACCAACCCGATGAGGACAGAACAAAATGGTCGCGATCATAAGGCCAGCAACTCGTTGCTGATTTCATTTTCATGATCTAGCTGGTACAGAACACGATTGTGCAAACGATAATATCACATCAACCTATGGCATCCAGAAGAACCAGCAAGGACACAGGGGGAACAGCACTACCCGTCTACCTCATACGAACCAGATCTTCTATGGAATAAAAATCATCCACCTGAGTTGGTCATTGGTAATCCGACTGCCCCTGTTAGGACACGAAGCCAGATGATAAACGAATATTTTAATCCTTTCATATCAAATATAGAGCCTAAGAAAGTAGAAAAGGCATTAAGAGATCTGGATAGACGCTATGCAGGAAGAACTCAATCAATTCGAACGTAGAAAAGTATGGCATTTAGTCCCTAAACCAGATAATGAAAATATAATAGGAACTAAATGGGTCATAGTTCGAAATAAGTCTAGGCTGGTTTCACAGGGATATAGACAAGAAGAAGGCATAGATTTTGAAGAATCTTTCGCACCGGTAGCTAGATTAGAAGCCATTAAAATCTTTCTTGCATATGCATCATTGAATAACTTTAAAGTTTATCAGATGGATGTCAAAAGTGCCTTCTTGAATGGTATCCTAAATGAGGAAGTGTATGTATCACAACCTGGACCGAAGCATCTAGTATGGTTTGACCTTGTACATATGTTCCTGGATAAAGCTTTATATGGTTTGAAACAAGCTCCAAGGGATTGGTATGATACTCTTTCAAAATTTCTCATTGACCATGATTTTACGATTGGTTCAGTTGATAAGACATTGTTTAAGTTTGTAAAGAATAATCATATCTTGCTTGTACAGATTTACGTTGATGATATAATATTTGGATCAACTAACCATAAGCTTTGCGATAAATTCTCCAAGCTAATGCAGGAAATTTGAAATGAGCATGATGGTAGAGCTGACATGTTTCCTAGGATTACAAGTTAAATAGCTTAAGGATGGAACTTTCATCAATCAAGCGAAGTACACTAAGGAAGTTTTGAAGAAGTTCGGAATGGAAAATTGTTCTTCCACATCAACTCCCATGAGCACATCCATCAATCTGGACAAAGACGAAGTTGGAACTGTCGTCAAGGTAACCATGTATCGTGGGAAGATTTGTTCACTTCTATACCTCACAACTAAAAGACCAGATATAATGTTCTCGGTCTGCATGTGTGCAAGGTTTCAAGCTGATCCAAAACAGTCTCACTACATGGCTGTTAAACCTATTCTAAAATATTTGAAAGGCACAAAAATGTGGGTCTTTGGTATCCCAAAGACTCCAGCTTGAATTTAATCGATTACAGTGATGCAGACTATGCAGGATGTAGGATTGATCGAAGAAGCACAAGTGGCACGTGTCAATTTTTGGGTGATAGACTTATTTCATGGTTTAGCAAGAAACAGACATCAATCGCTACGTCCACCGCTGAGGCAGAATACCTTGCAGCTGGAAGTTGTTGCTCACATATACTATGGATTCAGAAACAACTTAGGGACCATGGCGTGATGCACAAGAGGCACCTATATTCTGTGACAACACTAGTGCAATCGCGATCACTCAGAATCCTGTGCTGTATTCTAGAACTAAACACATTGACATACGGAATCATTTCATTCGAGACCAACTTAAGAAAAACGTTCGGGTGGAGCATGTGCCAACAGATCAGCAAGTAGCTGATATCTTCACCAAGCCTCTGCCTGACGCTAATTTCTCTTACTTTAGAAACATCTTAGGTCTTCTTGATATGTCATGAATATGTTCTGCATGCATCAATTCAGGGGAACAATATGAGCTAAACAGATAACTAAACAAGTCCGCTGATTGCCATCAAGCTGACTGGTACCATACCGATCTGGTCCAGTTAGCGGTATAGTATGACGTTATCAATGGGTTTGCCTCAATTTTTTCCGTGCTGGCATATAAAGTTTAACGGTAGAGATTGGGTTAGTTTTTACAAAATATTTCAAATCGGACGGTCATCTCTTCGGAATTTCAAAAGACTTTTAAATCTGATGATGACACGTGTCCAGACAACACTTCTCTCTCCCCCCGCTAAAACAAAAACCATCTTTCTGTGCTTTGCTTAGTATGCATTCAACAAATTTTCACACTACCCTAATATAACAAGAAAATTCTATGCAATGTTCTGCGTTGTATTGCACTAATTTCCAATTTCATTACTATTCGAGATGGCTTCCGTTCTATTCGTCAATGCCTTGCAGGTGAACTTCAACTCTATGCTTACCATGGAGCACAGTGGAATGGTCAAAATGTTCAAATCATTGGAGGATTCAGGACTCATAGGATTTCTGTAGGGGTACGAATCGGTCTACGTGGAAGCTGTCCTTGAGTTCTTCACTAATGAAAAAATCCTTGCAGGAACAATTGTCAGTCTCGTGGGTGCTCGATGTATAGCAATACAGCGGTTGAGATACGACGACAGTTTTCTGGGTCTGATGAACCATTCATGGCTCCTAACAAGAAAAGGGACATGCCGATTGAATTTCGTCTGCTGCACGACATTGTGGCCAAAGCTCTTTGCGCCAAATCTGGTTCATTCGATCAGGTTACCAGTGAAAAACTTGATCTGATGATAGCAAACACTGCCGGACTGAAAGTAAGCTGGGCCCAAATCCTGTTTCAAGTGCTATTAAACATGGTGCAACTCCTAAACGACAATCGCAGGGTTTCGCCATTCAGGTCAGCACCTTATTACAGCGTATTGTCAAGGAGAATCTGGGAGAATCGGTGAAGCTGCATTCCCAGAAAGTGCTAACAATTAAGTCAGTACTGTTGGATCTGTTTTTATAGATCCTGATTAAGTTTTGAATTACACAAAACCTATTATTGTGATTCTAACAATTCTAATTGAGTGTACAGATTATAGCTAACAAAGAAGACCATCAGCAGCAGCGCCTATATGTCCAGCAGTTGGTTCGCTACATAAACGATCAGCAGATGGTTTGGTGTTCATGGAATGAACAATTGAATTAGCAATGGAGACGTCCAGAGTTGATTAAATTGTTTGTAATCAGGCGGAGGCCAAGAAATCAGCTGGAGCATGATGAACCAGCTGATGTCAACCAGCTGCTAGTGCTTAAGAGAAATGATGAACCAGCTGG
>KQ992599.1:140166-171510 GCA_001598015.1 Dorcoceras hygrometricum | reverse complement strand
CCTTCCGAGGTGGAAGAAGGGGAGATGTAGGATGTTGATATCCGAACTTCCATAAACAAATATGCTGTGTCTGTATCGTGCTCTGTTATTCATTCAGCAGTCTATTTACTTAGCACGCATACACGTTTAAAGTTCAGCATCTTAGCATAACATTTCAGCAGCACACAAGCACGAGTCTTAAACAGATTTATGTTATAGAAGAAGTGGATCCTTCCGAGGTGGAAGAAGGGGAGATGTAGGATGTTGATATCCGAACTTCCATAAACAAATATGCTGTGTCTGTATCGTGCTCTGTTATTCATTCAGCAGTCTATTTACTTAGCACGCATACACGTTTAAATTTCAGCATCTTAGCATAACATTTCAGCAGCACACAAGCACGAGTCTTAAACAGATTTATGTTATACATAAATCTGTTTGAGTTGTTTTAAAATATTAGGATTCAGTTCTGGTATTTTCCGCATGATTTTTAAATCATACCAGATCTGTTTCCGGTGCTCTTTGTATTGTATATGTTCAAGAACAACGAGCTATTGCAGCTCAAGTGTGTATCGGCAGCGCGCAAAAGTTTAAATGGTTGTCAAAACAGCGCCTGCTGATCTTTTTGTTAATTACAAATATCGGACCAACAAGTACAAACCTATATTAATAGAAATTCTGAGATTAAACCAACTGGAGAAACCAGCAAGTACAATGAGGACACATCCAGAAACACCGAAGGTGAAGCGTCATAAGGCTCACAGCCAGTACAAGCGTTAGCAAAAAAAATCTTTGGCTGCTGCAAAAGAAACAGGTGTGAAAAACCTCAAGAAAAGAAAACACAAGGGTGGAGGAAAGAAGAAACATATGAAGAGAGTGACAGAGCTGGCAACACAAACTGCTGAAAAACAAAATGTTGAGGAAAGCAGACCAGTTGCTCCAACGCACATTTATTCTGAGGAAGTGTTTGAACTGGACTCGTGTCCTTTGGTGACATGTCGTTGCAGAAGAAAACAAGTTAGCGAATAATCAGATTCAGAGTCTGAATCATCGGATTCAGAGTCCACTATCTCCATGCCTCTGAAAGATTTCGTGAAGAAGAGGAGAAGACAAAGGCAACATACGCAAATGGGATGGACTGCTGCCACCATTGCCTCTCAACCTGATCCGACTCCAGTATCTCCCACTGACGCGGATGATCAAATGGTACAGGGAGGTGGTGGTGACTGTTTGGAATTTGATGCTCGGAAGGAGCATGAAGGAAAAAAGGATCAGAAAATCACAGCTGATGAAAGCGAAGGTTCCCACTATGACTCTATCCCAACTGCTCCCGTTGAAGGTGAAGGGAATTTTAAAGTCGAACATTTGAATACCTGTTCTAACGAACATGAGAAAATAGATAGTGAACACGATGCACAGATGGGAGATGACGATCAGATAGAAAATCAAGGGTGTGATACCCAACTGGATTTTGTGAACCCCACTGCTAAAGATTCAGGTGCTATTCAGAATGAACCAGTACAAGTCAAAGAATAGTGCCAACTGCTATTCACATCTGCGTGGAACAACGTCTCCGCACAAATGACCATGTTTGAGGAATGGCTTCATTTACGCATAGAGGTACTGTCAGGCCTCGTTCTCACATTAGAGACAAAACACACAAACACGCGCGGAAGCTACTAAAAAACGGGTAAAAATTTTTTTGCTTTTGGCCTGACGGTTTAAAACAATATAATTTAAAATACGATAATACTCAAAGTAATCCAGTTTCACATTTGAAACAAAAACAAAAAATGGCTACGATCCCACGACAAGCAGTACAACATCAACATGTATCAGATACCTGGTAACAACCACAACTGAATACAACCAAATACGAAAAGAGCACAGGACATCCCCTGACTAACTGTACTGATACATAGATATATGCTATATGCTACTGGGATACTCTAACCACCACCTGGGGCACCTCCAGCCGAGTTAGCTCCACGACCAGCTGGATAACCTGAACAACAAAACAGGCAAGGAAAACAAACCAAGCCCCAGAGGTACAGGGGGTCAAACCCCAGTACGGAGAGCAACTGAAACAGCTAAAAGAAAGCATAAGATACAATGCAGATGCTATGCATGAGACACTGAACAACCGCTAAAGGCTACAACCGAAGAGGGAGCCAAGGAACTCAAACATAGCTCCAGAGAATCTGAAACAAACGATGGTCACAGGGTGTGTTCAAAGTGTGGTAATGAGCCATTTGCCTTGACTCCACACCCGAATACCAGATGCATCAAACAACTCAACCTACCGTTGCACAACTCATGAACTGTGGTAGTTAACCACTCGGCGCATGAGGGCTAACAGATCCCAGCAGTGAGATGAGAGTGCGGTATTGCCGCTCGCCCTCGCATCCTGGTAAGAAAAAACAGCACAATACAACAAGATACAAGGCACAATACGGCTGAGATCTGAAATGCAAGTGATATAATGCGTGTATGCATATAACATCAGGCAGTAAACACTGGCAGCAATACACGAAACAACAATCAGCCATCACTGCATTTACCCATGCCAAATCTCACACTGTAACAAGCTCAACCCGTACCTTAATTCTGTGCAACAATTACCACAATAAAGAGCCTGAGAGATTTGGTTAAAACCTGCTAAACACACAACGTACAAAGCATAAATCTCACAGGACACAGGCACAGAACTCACGGCTATCACTGGCTGGGAGCAACAGCTCAACCAGCAACCCATCCAACTAATACAACTTATCAGGAAGCTTAAATCAAGGCTAGGAACAAGATCACATCGAATCAAACAAAGTTCTACCTGAACTACGAAACTCACGAACGAAACAGCAACTTCGTGCTTCTGCTCCAGCCAACTACAGCCTCCCAACGAGGTATCAATCGAAAGAGCTTCCCGAGAGGAGTCCAACGCTACCTCAAACGTCCAAAATGGCAACTAATACAACTTATCAGGAAGCTTAAATCAAGGCTAGGAACAAGATCTCATCGAATTAAACGAAGTTCTACCTGAACTACGAAACTCACGAACGAAACAGCAACTTCGTGCTTCTGCTCCAGCCAACTACAGCCTCCCAACGAGGTATCAATCGAAAGAGCTTCCCGAGAGGAGTCCAAAGCTACCTCAAACGTGCAAAATGGTGACCAGAAATGATGGGAATTCTCCGGAGAAACTCACGGTGAACAGTGTTCTATGGTTCACGAACAAAGGATAAAAGTCGGGAGAATTTCGCTAAGTATGGAGTCTGATTAAAATGGAACAAAGACCAAGCCTTTATGCTTAAATACACGCGAGAAATCTGTTTTAAAATCCACCGACACAAACAGATTCCAACGCCACTAACATAAAAATCACAACTGCCGACAGCAACGGGAACAGTGCGTAGCTGATACCCAACAGCTTCTTCAACAGTGCGAAGCTCACGCCAGCAACCGCAACGCAAAGACAACGAGCGCTAATCAAAACGACGTCGCTCCCGACACGTCAGCAAATCTGATCAAAGCGCTACGCTACAACAGATCCCTACAAAGCTAATACGACGTCGTGCAACGTACGTCATCATATCTGATGAACTAAACGACCGCAACAGCGATCGCCAGCGCTAAACCAATACGACGTCGCCTCCATTAATATAAACGACGGTGTTTCGCATCCGCTACAGGAACTCGTTGACAGGTCTGAAATAACACAAGCTCTAACAGATTGTACACGAATCTGATCAGATCTCTCCACAAAATCAGATTTCTCCTCAAAAACTCAAAAATACGAAAACATCCAGAATTGTTCTAATTGTGAAATCTGACCCGAAAATGCAAACGAAACCTCCAAACAGAAATCTGAACCTCCAGAATTCTTAAAAACCGATTAATCCAACAATTAATCTTTTCTTAAATTTCAGGTCTCACATATTCAGTTTACAGCTTATCAGTAAAATCTATTTTATGCATGTACTGCCTGCCTTTGTTATTTCCAAATTTGCTTGCTGAGCCTCCATGCTCACTAGTTTTCCTATGTGCAGGTGATCAGGTTTAGATGTTACTGATTGGTGCGAGTTGGATCAGATCGAGGGTATTTATCATGGATCCTGCGTTTTTCCATGCTGTGAGAACTGGAATTATTTGATGATTTTTAATGATTTAACCAAAGCAAATTTGTGCTTAACCCAAGTAGATACTTCAGCTGGATAAGCTGCTGGTGAAGTGACCAGCTTATATGTGTACTAGTCCAGGTTTCGTTGCCAAGTTGGTTTTGCAGGCTGTTCAGGTTTTAGTGCGTATATATTTGGTTTGAATAGTGATTTGAAGAACTGATGGTTATAACTGATTGATGATTTAACAGTGGAGATGTTACAGCTTGAAGATTCGGATGGTTAGGATTCAGCCTTGATTTCAAGTTGGTTGAAATAACTGTTCAAAGTCCAGTGTAAACCAGTACCAGCTTAGAGGTTTGCAAGTGGGTTTCTAAGTTGAACCAAGACCAGTTCGGTGTGAGCTGCTTGGACAGATTGGTCTTGAGATGGACTATTTCTTTGTGCTGGTTTGAGTCTGTCGCGATCTGGTTTTTGTCGATACCAGCTTAGAGGGATCAACATTGGGATTTACGGGGTATGTGCGAAGTGGTATGGAATGGAAGAGCTTCTCGAGAGGAGTCCAACGCTACCTCGAACGTACCAAACGGTGGTCGGAAACGACGGGAATTCGCCGGAGAAACTCACGGTGAACAGTGTTCTAGGGTTCGAAGCGAAGAACAACAATCGGGGGAAAATATCGCTAAGTATGGAGTCTGATTAAAATGGAACAAAGACCAAGCCTTGCTGCTTATATACACGCGAGAATCTGTTTTAAAATCCACCGACACAAACAGATTCCAACGCCACTAACATAAAAATCGCAGCTGCCGACAGCAACGGGAACAGTACGTAGCTGATACCCAACAGCTTCTTCAACAGTGCGAAGCTCACGCCAGCAACCGCAACCCAACACAAAAAGCTCTAATCAAAATGACGTCGCTCCGCACACGTCAGCAAATCTGCTCAAAGAGCCACGCTACAACAGATCCATACAAATCTAATACGACGTCGCGCAACCTAAGTCATCATATCTGATGAACTAAACGCCTGCAACAGGATCGCTAGCGCTAAAGCAATACGACTTCGCCTCCACTAATATAAACGATGGCGTTTTGCAACCGCTACAGGAACTCGCTGCAAACAGATATCACCATACCGAACAGGTTCTCACAAAACAGATTTCTCCACCAAAAACTCAAAAATACGAAAACTTCCAGAATTGCTCTAAATGTGAAATCTGACCCGAAAATGCAAACAAACCCTTCAAATAGAATTCTGAACCACCAAAAATCCTAAAAAGACCAATTAATCCTACGATTAATCTTTAACACATTTACAGGTCTCACATTTCTCACCCACTAAAAAGGATTTCGTCCTCGAAATCAAACAACAATTCCGGGAAGAAAACACAGCAACAGAAAGCCAAAGCGGAAAATCGCCCAACACAAGGCCAAGAGTTCAAGATAACTGAGCAAGAAAATAACAACAACTAGGAAAGAATTACAACCAAAGCTACAACTACTGGGAATTTAGCACAACAGCTACTCAAATAGATGCGGCCACTCGTGCTGCATCTTTTCTTCCAACTCCCAAGTAGCTTCTTCCCTGCCATGTTTGCTCCATTGCACCATCAACAACGGAATGGTTTTATTCCTTAACTGTTTCTCTTTTCTGCCAAGGATCTGCAAGGGATATTACTGATAGCTCAACGTCTGATCTAGCTCAATCTCGTCAGTTCTCAGCACATGAGATGGATCTGGCTCGTACTTCCTCAACATGGAAACATGAAAGACATCATATAGAAAAGATAATTCCGGAGGCAAAAACAGCCGATACGCTAACGGGCCAATCCTCTCAACGATCTCATACGGTCCGACGTAACGAGGGGCTAACTTTCCCTTGTGTCCAAAGCGCATAACACTGCGAAACGGAGAAACTTTAAGGAATACCTGATCACCAACCTGAAACTCTAGAGGTCGACGCCTCTTATTCGCATAACTGGCTTGGCGATCCTGGGCAGCTTTCATCCGCTGTCGAATTAGATCCACATGATCCTTCATTTGCTGCACAAAGTTGGGGCAGATAGCTGCTTCTCCCCCACTTCTTCCCAACATACTGGCGATCTGCACTTCCTGTCGTATAAAGCCTCAAACGGTGCCATGCCAATCGTCACTTGATAGCTGTTACTATAAGAAAACTCTACCAAAGACAACGCGTCTTGCCAGCTACCACCAAAATCCATCACAACAGCTCGTAACATATCCTCCAACGTCTGGATAGTTCTCTCATATTGGCCATCTGTTTGGGGATGATACGCTGTGCTCATAGCCAATCTGGTACCTAGAGTTGCTTGCAAACTCTTCCAAAACCTGGAAGTGAACCTTGGATCTCAGTCTGAAACAATCGAAACAGGCACACCGTGCAGTCTAACCACAAAATCCACATACAGTTTTGCCATTTTTTCAGAGAAAATGTCATACCATAGGGAATAAAATGTGCAGACTTTGACAACCGGTCGATAACCACCCAAATAGCATCGCATCCTCTGCTGGTACGAGGCAGATGCATCACGAAATCCATAGCTATGTGCTCCCAATTCCATTGGGCACTTCCAAACTCTGCAACAGACCACCAGGTCTCATCCTTTCGGCCTTAACCATCTTACAGTTCAAACAACGAGCAACAAATCCAGCAACCTCGCTCTTCAGGCCAGCCCACCAGAAGTGCGGATTTAACGCATGGTACATCTTCCGTGCACCAGGATGAACACTGTGTCTACTGCAGTGCGCTTCCCGAAGGATCTCCTCCTTCAAATCAATGAGGTTAGGCACAACCAGCCTGCCACAAAACCTCAAGCAACCATCAGAAGAAACAGAATAATCCTCAAGTTCTACAGCCCTGACCTTCAACTTCAACTTATGGATGGAAGGATCAGTCCTTTGAGCTGCTCGAATAGTCGAAACAATCTGTGGCTCCACTTGGAAAGAAGAAACCACAACACAATCCACAGCCGGGTAGAATCTCCAACCAGTAGTATTGAGATGCTCCTGATCCTTAGAAATATACAACGAAGCAAGCATCTCACTAGCCTTCCTGCTCAAAGCATCGGCCACTACGTTCGATTTTCCAGGCTGATACTTGATCTCGCAATCAAAGTCCTTTAGCAGCTCCATCCCTACGTGTCTCATATTCAAGTCAGGCTGCGAAAACAGATACTGCAAACTCTTGTGGTCTAAGTACACCACAAATTGCTCGCCATATAGGTAATGACGCCAGATCTTCAACGCAAAAACCACGGCTGCTAGCTCCAAATCATGGACTGGATAACGAGTCTCATGCGGTTTTAGCTGCCGCGAGGCATACACAATGACTCGACCATTCGGCATCAAAACACAGCCCAACCCATTGAGCGAAGCGTCAGAACAAACAACGAAACCACCTGATCCGGACGGAAGAGCCAACACAAGCGCAGTAGTCAGTTTCTATTTGAGCAATTGAAAAGCATTCTCGCATTGCTCAGTCCACATAAATCACTTGTCCTTCTGAGTCGATTGAGTCATCGACTTTGCTATACTAGAAAATCCTTCAATGAAACGACGGTAATAGCCAGCCAGATCTAAGAAACTGCGATCTCCGACACATCCCTGGGACGCTCCCAGTTCAAAACAGCATCAACCTTATTGGGATCCACAGAAATCCCCTCGGCTGAAATAACATGACCCAAGAATACGACGCGATCCAGCCAAAACTCGCACTTGGAGAATTTAGCATACATCTGCTGGTCTCTCAGAATACGACGCGATCCAGCCAAAACTCGCACTTGGAGAATTTAGCATACATCTGCTGGTCTCTCAACGTCTGAAGGACAATTCTCAAATGCTCCTTATGCTCCAAAGGAGTCTTATAATATACCAAGATGTCGTCAATGAACACGATCACAAACTGATCAATAAATTCTCGGATAACTCGGTTCATCAAATCCATAAAGACTGTAGGAGCGTTGGTTAGTCCAAACGGCATGACTAAAAACTCAAAGTACCTAGCACGAAAAGCAGTCTTTGCGACATCTTGATCTCTTACTCTCAGCTGATGGTACCCTGAACGGAGATCGATCTTAGAATACACCGCAGAACCTTGCAGCTGATCAAACAGATCATCGATTCTTGGCAACGGGTACTTATTCTTGATAGTCGCTTTATTCAACTGGCGGAAATCAATGCACATCCGCATTGAGCCATCCTTCTTCTTCACAAACAAAATCGGCACTCCCCACGGTGACATGCTAGGTCGGATAAAACCTTTCTCCAGCAAATCGTCCAACTGCACCTTGAGTTCTCTCAACTCCGCAGGATCCAAACGATACGGGGCACGAGAAATTGGAGCTGTGTCAGGCACCAGCTCAATGCTGAAGTCAATCTCTCGCCTCAAAGGAAAACCAGGAATCTCCTCAGGGAACACATCTGGAAAATGACGCACCACGGGAACGTCGCTGAGCTGCACACGAGAAGAAGAAGACGCATCCAAAGCGTAGATAATGAAACCAACATTTCCTAAGGACAACAAACTGAACATCTCCATCGCTGAGATTAACGGGATCTTCGATCGAGAATCCTGGCCGTAAGTCCCACTTCTCGCCAGACAAAGGCCTAAAACGAACAATCCCATGGAAACAATCCACGGAGGCCCTATAGTTGGACAACACGTCCACCCCAACAATGCACTCTAAATCCCACAACATCAGACGGATCAAATTTGCTACCAACACGTGCTCACCAAATCTCAAAACGCCATCTAACAAAACCTCGTGGGAGAACAGGCTCACACCGCGAGGGGTAGAAACAGAAACAGCATCGCGCAAAGAAATGGTATGCAGACCATGCTCAATAACAAATGAATCGGAGATGAAAGAATGCGATGTGCCGGTGTCAAACAACACACGTGCAGGAAAATCGAGAACAAGACAAGTACCTGTGATCACCATGCTCGGCGTCTCCTCCGCCTGCTCCCTAGTCATGACGTTGGCCTGAGCATGCTGAGGTCCAGAAAAGAATGGCTGAGACGATTGTCCGAACCGCGATGGGGCTGCTAGAACGGCCTGAACTGAGTCTCACCAATCCTGGGTGGCTGAAACTGGGGGCAACGACCCCTAGACTGTCCTCCACGACCCTGAGGTGGGGCTGCGTCTTGTTGCGGTCCAGCTGACGGACACACCCTAGCAAAATTCCCATACTGACCGCAAATATTGCAAGAGCCCTGCACACCAAAACACTGGGTAGAAGGATGCTTGCCACCACAATAACCACAGAACTCAGCCCGAGAACCACTGCTACTCGAGCTAACTGAACCAGAAGAGCCCGAACCAGACTTCTTCTTGAACTGCTAAGCCACCTGCTGCTGAAGCTGCTACTGCTGCTGGGGCTGATGGGCTGACTGGGAAGCTTGAGAAGACTGCGCTCCCTGACCAGCAGGACGACCACCCTGCGCCACCTGCTTCCTACGAGCACGACGACTCCACAAACCCTCCTCAATATCGATAGCACTATCCACTGCTTCAGCATAAGTCTTGGGTTTGCTTGTCATCACCATCTGATACAATTCCTCATTCAAACCCTCTAAAAATCTGGTCCTCTTGGCCCTCTCCCGGCCAGAAACATGCGGGACGTACGCCAAAAAAGAAGAAAACTCCCTAGCATACTCACGAACCGACATCGAGCCCTGCTCCAACTGATCAAACTCCCGCTCACAGGCGTTCACATATGACTCAGGAACATACTCCTGCCTAAAAGTCTCGCAAAGGCTGTCCCAAGTAATCCCAACGCGGGTCTCCAACAAAGTACTAGAAGCACCTCGCCACCAGCGCTCTGCACCCTTTCTAAGCTGAAGGGTCACCAAGCTCAACCAAAGCTCGTCGTCATACTGGACACGATCGAATAGACCAGTGATATTACGAAGCCACGAATCTACATCCTCGCTCGAATCGTCGCCATTGAAGGCTTGGGGGTTCATCCTCTGAAACCTCGCTATCACAACGTCCATCCTCTCTACAGTTGTCGGCAAAACCTCAACCTCCTCCTCATCATCACGGCTACTACGAGTACGACAAGGAGCACTACGCCGATCCTCATTCTGCCCTTCTGACTCCTGAAACTGCCCCTACCTCTAGCTCTACGTCTAGGCGGCATCTACAAAGGCACTAAACAGGATAAAGCAACAGAGAACATATACTGCATAGATATCACAACAATATGCAGCACATAATCACATAGTCAAGCACATGCAACACACGACACTGTGCCTAGACTCAAGTGTAATCAAAGATATCGAGCTTATCCCAGCTTAAGCTCTGATACCAAACATGTCAGGACTTGTGCTCACATCAGAGACAAAACACACTAACACGCGCGGAAGCTACTAAAAAGCGGGTAAAAAAATTTTTGCTTTTGGCCTGACGGTTTAAAACAATATAATTTAAAATACGACAATACTCAAAGTAATCCCAGTTTCACATTTGAAACAAAAACCAACAAAGGATACGAGCCCACGACAAGCAGTACAACATCAACATGTATCAGATACCTGGTAACAACCACAACTGAATACAACCAAATACGACAAGAGCAAAGGGCATCCCCTGTCTAACTGTACTGATACATAGATATATGCAATATGCTACTGGGATACTCTAACCACCACCTGGGGCACCTCCAACCGGGTTAGCTCCACAACCAGATGGATAACCTGAAAAACAAAACAGACAAGGAAAACAAACCAAGCCCCAGAGGGACAGGGGATCGAAAGCTCCACAACCAGATGGATAACCTGAAAAACAAAAACAGACAAGGAAAACAAACCAAGCCCCAGAGGGACAGGGGATCAAACCCCAGTACGGAGAGCAACTGAAACAGCTAAAGGAAAGCATAAGATACAATGCAGATGCTATGCATGAGACACTGAACAACCGCTGAAGGCTACAATCGAAGAGGGAGCCAAGGAACTCAAACATAGCTCCAGAGAATCTGAAACAAACGGTGGTCACAGGGTGTGTTAAATGTGTGGTAATGAGCCATTCGCCCTGACTCCACACCCGAATACCAGATGCATCAAACAGCTCAAGCTGTCGTTGCACAACTCATGAACTGTGGTAGTTAACCACTCGGCGCATGAGGGCTAACAGATCCCAGCAGTGAGATGAGAGTGCGGTATCGCCGCTCGCCCTCGCATCCTGGTAAGAAACAACAGCACAATACAACAAGATACAAGGCACAATACGGCTGAGATCTGAAATGCAAGTGATATAATGCGTGTATGTATATAACATCAGGCAGTAAACACTGGCAGCAATACACGAAACAACAATCAGCCATCACTGCATTTACCCATGCCAAATCTCATGCTGTATCAAGCTCAACCTGTACCTTAATTCAGTGCAACGGTTACCACAACAACGGACCCAAGAGATCTGGTTAAAACCTGCTAAACACACAACGTACAAAGCATAAATCTCACAGGACACAGGCACAGAACTCACGGCTATCACTGGCTGGGAGCAACAGCTCAACCAGCACCCCATCCAACCAATACAACTTATCAGGAAGCTTAAATCAAGGCTAGGAACAAGATCTCATCGAATTAAATGAAGTTCTACCTGAACTACGAAACGCACGTACGAAACAGCAACTTCGTGCTTCTGATCCAGCCAACAATAGCCTCCCAACGAGGTATCAATCGAAAGAGCTTCCCGAGAGGAGTCCAATGCTACCTTAAACGTGCAAAATGGTGGTCGGAAACGACGGGAATTCTCCAGAGAAACTCACGGTGAACAGTGTTCTAGGGTTCGAAGCGAAGAACAACAATCGGGGGAAAATATCGCTAAGTATGGAGTCTGATTAAAATGGAACAAAGACCAAGCCTTGCTGCTTATATACACGCGATGTTAGGATAAAATTTATTAGTTTTGGTGATAATAAAATAAGACTAGTTGCTATTAGAAAATCAGCCGGTGATTTTTAAAGGAGAACATCTTTAGTCGACGTGTTGATTTTCAGCAGATGGTCTATTTGGAAGAATTCAGCAGATCAGTCGTTGGTTTATTTTCAGCAGTTGAATTTCTCATAGGTAACCAGCAGGTAGATTCTTACAGGGCAAATCAGCAGTTTTATTAGGTTCAGTGACGCAAGCATTTGAGAGTTAGAGTGTTTTGTTAAGGATTGCAAAACGACAGCGTATTTGGAACCAGTCGGGAGCTACAGTGATTCATGTAACCAGTCGCTGATATTGATGTTTTCATATAGCTAAAACGACAGCGTTCAAATAAGTTAAGATGACAGCGTATTGGACTAGCGCTAAAATTCAGTCGGTGGAGGTTGCGTTGTTAATTCAGCAGATGGCTACAGTAATCAGCAGATGGCTACAGTAATCAGCAGATGGCTACAGTATTCTTTTGATTCAGTCGATGCTTCTCTTAACCGTTGTAACCAGCATTAAGGGAGACACTTATAGCTATCATCAGTTGCATATCTTTCAGAGGTTGAATAATCGCTCGCTCGATTCAAACGTTCATATCAGAGGAAATCAATGGTGGCGAATGAATCGTACATGTGCTTTAAATGAGGAGACAATTTCAGCACTATTCTAGGTAAATAGTACACTGTTTCAGAGGGCGATTTACGGTGGTTGCACAAATATGGAAAGAAGCCAAATTTGCTCTGACATTGTGCGACTTGCCTCTTGGTGGAGCAGGATTTACGGCGTACGAATTGGCAGAAATTCAAAACGAGATTTTGTTGCCTTTGAAGAAATTAATGACCGTTGAGATCGAAGACTATAAATAGCAGAAGTTTGGATTGAAGAACTAACGCTCGCTATTGTTTACTTACCATTACTCTGCTGATTTTAAGTCTCAACCTTTCTCGAGCTTATACATCTACAGAAGCCATATTCAAAAAGCTCAAACACTCGAAGAACAAAATAGTTGATCTTCATAAGATAAACCTTCGAGTCATCTTCTGGTTCACTTGTTGAATCGCATTTCTACGTTTTAGAAACCAGAATATTTTACAGTCTCAATAGTGTTGTATTTCTTTGTTATATCATTCGATTGAGTCTGTAACGAACGTGCTCTTTAAAAGCCGTTCGAAAAATTTCATTCTCTTGTAAAACCAGCAGCTGCGTCTGCGCTTTAGATTGTGGTGTTGCTAGGAGTTCACCTGGAGCGAGGCTCGGTGATCGAGTGTTTGTAGAAGGACTACACTTATCAAATCTTCTAGTGAAACCTTCCTGAAAAGGAAGAAGGGGAGACGTAGGATATTTATATCCGAGCTTCTAGAAACAAATTCTCGACCCTTGCTATTTACTTTACGCATTTACTTATTCAATGAGTTATCTGTTCACAAATCAATTGGCCTTTTTCCGCACATATTTTGTTGGCCAAGAGATTTGATTAAACTGAGATCCTTAAATCGGGTAACTCGGATTTAAGTTGAGCAGTTCTTGTAAAACTTGTTTTAAAAGGTTTCGAAAATTTGAAAATACCAAGATTTCATTCAACCTCCCCCCTTCTGAACTCTTGCAACTGTTTTTTGAACAACATTGATCGTATTTTGGGACTATCAATTGGTATCAGAGCCTGTGTATCTCCGTATTGAACAGTTATCTTTTGTGCGTTATCATACTCTATCATGTCTACTTCTCACAACAAGATTCCTCTGTTTTCCAGAGAAGACTATGACGACTGGAAGATACGCATGCAAGCACATCTGGCTGCCCTAGATGATGAAATGTGGGTGGTCCTCACTGAAGGGCCGCTGAAGATCATGAAACCAAACCTAGAATTTGCTATATCAAATGGCGAGCCCCAGTTCCTTGAGAAGGCCAGACATGAATATACAAGTGAAGATAAAAAGCAAGCTAACCTGGATAATGTGGCCAGGGACATCCTTTACAAGACGCTGGACAAAGACAAAAACATGTTCAGCAAAATCAAAACCTGCGCCACAGCGAAAGACATTTGGGAAAAGCTGACTCAAATCTGTGAGGGTAGTGACGAGACAAAAGAGAACAAGCTGATGGTGGCTCAGCAGAAGTTTGAGTCCATCAAAATGAAGGATGGAGAAACAATGATTGAATTTGACTAGCGCTTCAGTGCAGTTGTCATCGAGTTGAACAGTCTTGGCAAAGAGTATAGCAACATAGAGTTAGAACTGAAGGTGATGAGAGTATTACCAAGAGAGTGGGATGTGAAGACTATGGCTATGAGGGAATCAAAGGATTTGAACTAACTGGAGCTTCATGACCTGTTCGCAAATCTGAAGGCATATGAGTTTGAACTCGAAACAAGATCTGAAGCGCCATCTACCTCCCAACCAACCAAATCATTAGCAGCAACCAAAACCACTGAACAGTGCTCTCCAAGCACAAGCAAATCAACAGATCAACTAAGTGACGACGTCATGTCCCTCTTCGTAAAGAAGTTTGGGAAATACTTGAGAAGATCTTTAAACCCTTCCTCTCCTTACAATAATTTCAATAAATCTGATAAAACAGTTCTGATATGAAATGTTATAACTGTGATCGTCCAGGGCATTTTACAGCTTTGCAATAGGCCAAGAAAGGAGGACAGATCCAGAGATGACAAGAGATCAGATGATAGATACAGGAGGGATGACAAAAAGGAGTATCGATACAAGCGAGAAGACAAGACAGAAGAGAGAGCTGTTGAGAGATCCAAGGAGAGATCCAAGGATAGGCGGATGAGGACGAGAGGTGACAAGAGACCCAGCCGCAAGCATGATCGTAAAGTATTGGTGGCTGAGGAAAGCACCAAGAGCTGGGCGGACACTGATTCAGAATCCTCATCCAGCAGCTCCTCATCAAGCGATAGTGAACAGGAGGAGGTTCATTGTATTATGGCTGATCAGACATTGGATGACGAGGTATTCAATTTCTCTAACGTTGAATTTACACGAGAAGATCTTGTCAGTGCACTTAATTACATGGTCAAAGAGTACAGGAAGCTGTCTCATTCATTCGAGGAAGCTAAAGCTGAAAACATAAGTCTAAAAAGTAGTTTGATTGAATCAAGTTCTGATGAGCTTGAGGATATTGACAGCTTGAAGATTGAGTTGAGTAAGCTGACAGCTGAGAATGATTTGTTGAGAAATGAATCCAGTGAGCTCAAAGCTGAAGTTGAGAAATTAACCAAAGAAATGAGCTCATGGAATCAATCGGTTCGTGCGCTCCACAAGCTGCATGAAATCCAAAAATTAGTGCACGATAGAACTGGTTTGGGTTTCAGCAGTAGTGAAAGCAGTGAAGAGAGACAAGTACTCAATCACAACCAGCATATGACAAGTTCAATAAGACGAGCTTTGTCAAAGCTGACGTGATATATGATTTCTTTGAGTCAATAACGTTTGATGACCAGAACTCTCCCAAGTTGAGCGATAATGGAAAAACTGGTATCGGTTTTCAAAGACCTGAGAATTCCAACCAGCTGGCTAAAGAACAAACTGGACAAGGATAAAGTGAAAGCTGGTTCCAAGTCCTTTGTTCCCAACCAGCCGAGGCATAATTCAAGGAAGGCAAAATCTGGTTGGACAAAGAATCAGCCGAGGAGAGATCTAAATGGTCAGAAGATGAAATCAAAAATCAATAGATCTCACAGTAATTATGCACAGACCTTTGTGGACCCGCATACTGGGAAAACTGTGAAAGTAATTCAAGTATGGGTCCCAAAAGGGGTAATCCGATCTATACCCAAGTAAAATTGGGTACCAAAAGCTGGTTTTCATGATTGCGGGATAACAGGTACGAACCAGCTGATGTATCAAATTTATGGTACCTGGACAGCGGCTGTGCAAGACATATGACAGGAAATAGAAAGATGCTTAAAGACGCACACCACACAAAGGAGCTAAAATTGTGTTTGGTGATAATGCATACGGTAACCTGTGGGTAAGGGTAAGGTTATCCACGGTAACATATCTATTTCTGATGTCTTAGTTGTTTATAACCTTCGATATAATTTTATTAGCATTAGTCAGCTGTGTGACAAAGGTTACATAGTCAAGTTTCAACAACACACATGCACGGTTCAGAGTTCAAGTGGTTTGATTGTATTGGTAGGAAAACATTTGGGGAATACCTACATAATCAATTGGTCAGATCAGCTGGAATCTGAGCATTTGTGCCTTGCAGCTGGTTCTTACAAGAGCTGGATGTGGCATCAAATAATGAACCATTTAAACTTCAAAACACTTGCCAATTTGAGTGAACATGATATGGTTTCTGGTTTGCCAAAAATTAGTTTTTCTAAGGATAAGATCTGGGCAGCATGTCAGCTGGGTAAACAAATAAAATCTACTTTAAAAAATAAAGGCGGAAAACGTTCTACCCGTTGCCATGAGCTCTTGCATATGGATCTCTTTGGTCCTATTTCAGTCACGAGCTTATGGGGAACGAATTACACCCTTGCTGTTGTAGATGATTTTTCAAAATATACATGGGTGCTTTTTTTTTTAAAAGCAAAATCTGAAACCGCCGACCAGCTGATACGTATTTTGAAACGTTTACATAAAGCATGAGCTTTCAGCAGCTAGAACTCCTCAGCAAAATGGGTTAGCTGAAAGGAGAAACCGCACTTTTAAAAGAAGCTGCTAGATCTATGATTGCTTATTCTGGTATTTCTCAAAAATTTTGGGCAGAAGCAGTTAACACAGCATGTTATACTCAAAACAGATCGATGATTAATAGGATGCATGATAAAACCACATATGAGATCTGGAATGGCAAGAAACCTGATATTTCTTATTTCAGGGTGTTTGGATGTAAATGTTTCATTCATGACAATGGCAAGAAGCATCTAACAGCTTTTGAACCAAAATCTGATGCATGTATCTTCTTAGGATATTCAGCTGTGAGCAAAGCATATCGAGTTTTCAACAATCGAATCTTGACAGTTGAGGAATCAGCACATGTAGTGTTTGATGAAACCAGCTTCAAGTCAAATTCAGCTGCAAGCCTACATGACTTGTGTTCACGTCTGGAGTCAACAAGTCTTGAAGAATCAGACGACGACGTGCCACAAAGACAATCAGCTGAAGAAGAACAACCAGCAGTGGTCACAACACATAACAATGTTCAACAAGATCTGACAGGTAATCCAATAGTTATTGATTTAACTAAAGTGGATCAGCCGCAGGATCAAATTTCCTCAAGTGTACCAGCTGCTGGGGGTGTTGCGACAAATGATCAACCAGCCGACGATCAATCAGTCGTTGCACCAACTGATGTTGATAAACAAGATGTTGCGCAAGCAGTCGTAAGCGTTTCAAGACCAACGACTGGTGTACCAGCTGCAAGTACAGACTTTCAATTGATATCATCATCACCAGCTGGACAACCAAACGAGAGCACATCATATCACCCGGTTTTAAGACCAGCGTCTGGACAACCAGTCGCAAGCACATCTCACCAGCTGGAAGCAGACGCACAAGCCAACAATGCGCAACAACAATTGGCATCTGCTGAACCAGCTGTTGCAATCCAGCCAGCAACACAGGGGGAACAAAGAACAGATCCCATTGGACTGGATCTCCGGTGGAGCAGAAATCATCCACCCGAGCAAGTCATAGGTAATTTCGAATCCCCTGTTCGCACACGAGGCCAGCTAATGCATGATCATTTTGATTCCGCATTCATTTCGCATATAGAACCTAAAATGATAGATGAGGCCTTAGCTGACCCAAGCTGGATAGACGCTATGCAAGAAGAGTTAAATCAGTTTTAACGTAATAAAGTATGGACACTTGTACCTAGACCTAATAATAATTCAGTTATAGGAACTAGGTGTGTCTTTAGGAACAAACTGAATGAAGATGGCGTAGTAACTAGAAACAAATCTAGGCTGGTAGCGCAAGGATTTAGACAAATGGAAGGTATAGTTTTGATGAGACTTTTGCACCAGTAGCAAGATTAGAAGTCATTCGCATGTTCTTAGCTTATGCTGCATTCAAAGACTTTAAAGTCTTTCAAATGGATGTTAAGAGTGCCTTTCTTAATGGTGTCTTAACAGAGGAAGTGTATGTTGCACAATCTCCTAGCTTCGTTAATCATGCACATTACAGACTTTGTTTACAAACTAGATAAAGCTCTGTATGGGTTGAAACAAGCACCCAGAGCTTGGTATGATACACTATCTCAATTTCTTATCGAGCATGACTTCACTATAGGCACAGTAGATAAGACTTTGTTCAAATTTGAAAAACTGACCATATTCTATTAGTTCAAATATATGTCGATGACATTATCTTTGGGTCAACTAACCCCAAACTGTGCCAGAAGTTCTCTAAGTTAATGCAGGACAAATTTGAGATGAGTATGATGGGGGAGCTGACATTCTTTCTGGGCTTACAAGTTCGCCAACTGGAAAATGGTATTTTCATTAACCAGTCGAAATATACGAAGGAACTGCTGAAAAAGTTCGGCATGGACAATTGTTCAGCAGCGGCAACTCCTATGAGCTCTTCGATAAAGCTGGGCAAAGATGAAGCTGGTACTGCCATTGAGGTATCGCTTTATCGTGGTATTATAGGCTCTTTGCTATACTTAACTGCTAGCAGACCAGACATCATGTTTGTTGTCTGTATGTGTGCTAGATTTCAAGAAGAGCCAAAGCAAATGCATTACATAGCTGTAAACCGGATATTGAAATATCTTAAGGGTACTTCCAACGTGGGTCTTTGGTATCCCAAAGACTCAGGCTTTCAACTCATCGGTTATAGTGATGCAGATTACGCAGGATGTAGGATTGATCGTAGAAGCACAAGTGGGACTTGTCAATTTTTTGAGGATCGACTGATTTCCTGGTTTAGTAAGAAGCAGACGTCCATCGCAACATCAACAGCTGAGGCAGAGTATCTAGCAGCTGGTAGTTGCTGTGCTCAAATACTTTGGATACAATTCCAGCTGAAGGACTATGGAGTCGATGCTTCTGAAGCACCTATTCTCTGTGACAATATCAGTGCCATCGCAATCACCCAATCATGTGCTGCATTCAAGAACAAAGCACATCGACATCAGGCATCACTTCATAAGGGACCATGTGCTAAAGAAGGACGTCCGGCTGGAGTATGTGTCGACTGACCATCAAGTTGCTAATATCTTCACAAAGCCTCTACTAGACGCTAAGTTTTCTTATTTTAGAAACAACTTAGGTCTCCTTGAATTGCCTTGATTGTTTGTGCACTAACGCATTTTGCAGGTTGTCAGCTGTTTCTTAAATCAGCTGTAAGTATTTTGTTTAGGGGGAACGATAAGACTATCAACTGGGGTAAGCTTCTCGCGTTGGGAGATTATCAGCCGTAGGGGGAACCAGGAGCTGAATTGTTAAGCGTGACTTTAGTTGAATATGTTATGACTGGACACACTCAGTTGTTACATATATACAACTGATGCTTATTTGTGACCAGCTCCTGCCACCCTCAACGATATATTAAACCAGCAGTGATGTTCTTAAATTTACTGCACCAGCTGTGACTCTATAAATTTTGGCGCACTTTTATTTACTTTGTACCTTATTTGATTAAATCATTTTGGAAAATCTTTTACATAGTACAAGTAAAAATATTTTGAAAATATTTTCAAAATCATTTCAAAAATTGTACGCGCTGACGGATGGTTGACACGTGTTGTTACCATTCGAACAGTCACATCGAAACCTTCTCTCTCTAGTAATTTTTTGCTTTCCTAGTTTAAATTACGATGTTTACTCTTCATTCTCTTTTACCTTGCAAAATTACTATTGTGTGTTCTTGCATATTACTCTTGCGTTCGTATTCTCTGCGATTTCTTCTGCAAAGATTTTTCAGGTGTTCTTTTCGCTTATCTACAATCAGCAAGTTTCATGATAGCCGTCATACCCACTATCACATCTAACATACGCTTTAGTGTATTCTAGGTCTTTACTCAACGCAATTGTAAATAATTACACACATAATGAAAGTAAAGAATGCCATATAAAAGAATGCGAATATCATATATAAAGATTGTTTGTACAAGAGTCTATAAAACCCACACGCCACAAGTTGGCTAGTTGGGCATCTACTCTAACAAAGGCAGGGTCTTTCAATGCAATTACAGTTGAAAAGTTTTCGATGGTGACGGCAGTTGTCTGCGGAGTGAGGATGAATTGGGCCAGAGTATTGTTCAACATTCTTAAGAAGATGGTTACTCCAGGGTCTAAGCAAGCCAAGGGCTTCGCTGTTCAGATAAGTCTTCTGCTGGAAAATATTCCAAATCTGGAATTGGGCGAATCATCGGAGTTTCCAGCTTCCAAAATTCTTACGGAGAAGATTGTGCACCGCTATGTTTCTATAAATGATAAAGTTGGTGCAGAAGAAGCTGTTGGGGCACCCAAGCCAAAGGCTGTCTCAAAGAAAAGACCAGCTGCTGCTGATTTTGAAGCACCAGTGGTTAAAAAGAAAAGGACGATGAAGAAGAAATCAGGTTCTTCTAAAGTCAATTTTGAGATAGTGGACGTGGCACAAGAGGCCGTGCCCATACAAATGGTTGAGCCATCTACTGCTGCACCAGCTTCTGAGGGCATTTTTACCCAACCAGCCTCAGAGGATGAAATTCCTACTGATCCACCAGCTGATGAGGTCGTTGGTGTGACGGTTGATGTAGAAGCAGCTGATGAAGGTCCTAATGAGGAACCAGCTGCTGGTGATGCTACAAGGATTAATGAACCAACTACTGAGCCAGCAGTGACTGAGTTTGTAAATGAAGAACCGTCCACTGCTGATGATGTTGATATTATCATTGAGCAAGTTTTGGCTGACACTGCTCAAATCAGCGTTGATGAAGAAGAGCAAGTTGTGCGTACATTGGGTGAGGGAAATCAACCAGCTGGTACTGCTAAAGAGCCTCAGTGGTTTGATCTCCCCTATGACGATCTTATTGCCAGATGGGATGCTGAAAGACCAGTGGTCACTGCAAGTGACACTGATGAAGAAGAAGAGACCATGGATGTTGGTGCTGCTGGTGGAGACCAGAAGGTACAGTTTTCTGTGGAGGAACCAGAGGGTATTGAGATGAGTGATGAATTGATTGATGCCGATGAAAAGATGTCTTTGGATGATATCTTACTGAATATTCCAGCAGAGCTTCCATTGGCTTCATCTGCATGGGAAGTCACGAAGATTACTATTGGCATAGAGATCAAAATCCCTGGTGTGGATGAAAAGACTTGGTACCTGGCAAGTATTCCACAAATTCCCATCGATGCCAAGGGGAAGGAGCCTCTCCAGTTTAAAGACCCAATCAAGGGTAAACCCCCGCAGGAGCATTATTATTTGATTTGTGCCGATATAGATCTACTAGTACAGTTACGGGAGAAGATAATAGATGAGGTGGCAGAATTCTTCTATTCGTTTAGTTTGAAGAGATTAGCTTGTTTACAGATAGATGTCTCCTATTTTTCTAAGGAGGAACTAGTTTTGTCTTGGGCGGAGGCAGAGTCCACGGGAGTGGCACTTCAACGAAAAATGTATATACTTTTGAAGTACATAGCAGTTCTTGTGAGAAAATACTTAGACGGGTGGATACAAAATTTTTGTACCCAGAGAAGGAGATTCGGCAGTACATCTTAAAGTTATCGACATGCTTTCAGCTCTTCTCTCTTTTGTTTTAGAGGAATTAAAACAGCAGGCAGTAGCTCACCGTATTCGATGGACCAGGCCGTGTTGCCCTCTTTTGTTTGAAGGTCGCTTGACTAGTCACCGTGACATTCCTGCCTACACTATCTTTGAGGTTTCTATTTAGCGTCAATATGATGACACTCTCCCTCACGTGAGTGCATTTTTCAAATTGCTGAAGAAGAGGTGGGGAGATGTTTGTCTGGAGGCTGCTGAATTTTGTACTTCTAGGAGATTAATCCCCGTTGGTTCACTCAATTTTTGCAGAGCCTTAGCTGTTGTTGAACCAGATACGAGTTTTGATTATCGACAGCCAACAGTGTTTGCTTTTCGTTCTCTCAGTTTTGTACAGTTTATATTCAGTACAGTTTGTTCAGCAGGTTGACTACAGCGGATATTTCCAGTTTTGTTGCTTCTATTGCTTCTGAGAGAACCGTCTTGAGAAATGTACAGATTGCACAGAATACAGTCTCAGTTGCTCCGATTGTACAGTTGATAGATGAGCATTCTTCTTCTGATTCCACTTCAGACGCCATTTCAATGGATTTTTCTGATCAGGACACTTCTTCTGCTGCTTCAATCTCTCTTCCAACTGCTCCTATTCCGGATGTTACAAAGGCCTTAAACCAGTTGCGCGCTTCAATAGATCAAATCCGTGAAAGAGATGATGGTGGTGCCAAGCACAAGGATACACTATTATTGCACCTCCACGACTTTGAGAAGCAAGTTATCGCACGCCTCGATGCACAAGATCGAGTACTTGGGGCGTTGCGCAGAGACTCAAATGATCAACGTAATCTCTTGTCGTTGGAGTTACAATCTTCTCATAAGCAGCTTGGCACTCAAATTGTAACTACTGGTCTTGATGTCGTTGATGTCCGAAGGGTGGTGCGGGAGAATCACCAGGAGCTTAATGCCAAAATAAATTCTCTGGATGAGAAAGTGGCAGCTACTCGAAATGATTTATTGGATTTCAGTGCTCAAGCACAGCAGACCCTAAATATCATTACCAGCCAACTGAGCGAACTTGTTGCATATATCAATGGTGGGGGTAATGCCAAAAAGGGGGAAGGAGAGAGCGGCCGAGGACCTCAACCACCACCTGCCATTCAAATCAGAGACAATGGCAATGCAGGTGGTAGTGGTGATGCTGTGAGAACAACAGAGCTTACACAAACAGACATTGATGCAGCGAATAGACAAATTCTGGAGAGAATGATGCGTGAGGATAGAGAAAGAGAGAGGGAAAGAAGGAGTAAGAGTAGGAGTGGATCTTTTAAGAGGAAGAGATATTAGATTCTGTTGTACAAATCTTTTGTACTTCTTATCAGTTAATGAAATTTTTGAATTTCAGCAGTCGTTGCGCAATTTATTTTTGCCTATTCATTTATCTCGGCTGCTAAGTTTTGTCATAACCAAAAAGGGGGAAATTGTTAGGATAAAATTTATTAGTTTTTGTGATAACAAAATAAGACTAGTTGCTACTAGAAAATCAGCCGGTGATTTTTAAAGGAGAACATATTTAGTCGACGGGTTGATTTTCAGCAGATGGTCTATTTGGAAGAATTCAGCAGATCAGTCGTTGGTTTATTTTCAACAGTTGAATTTCTCAGAGGTAACCAGCAGTTAGATTCTTACAGGGCAAATCAGCAGTTGTATTAGGTTCAGTGACGCAAGCATTTGAGAGTTAGCGTGTTTTGTTAAGGATTGCAAAACGACAGCGTATTTGGAACCAGTCGGGAGCTACAGTGATTCATGTAACCAGTCGCTGATATTGATGTTTTCGTATAGCTAAAACGACAGCGTTCAAATAAGTTTAAACGATAGCGTATTGGACTAGCGCTAAAATTCAGTCGTTGGAGGTTGCGTTGTTAATTCAGCATATGGCTACAGTAATCAGCAGATGGCTACAGTATTATTTTGATTCAGTCGATGCTTCTCTTAACCGTTGTAACCAGAAGTAAGGGAGACACTTATAGCTATCAGCAGTTGCATATCTTTTAGAGGTTGCATAATCGCTCGCTCGATTCAAATGTTCATATCAGAGGAAATCAAAGGTGGAGATTGAATCGTACATGTGCTTTAAATGAGGAGACAATTTCAGTACTATTATAGGTAAATAGTACACTGTTTCAGAGGGAAATTTACGGCGTTTGCACAAATATGGAAAGAAGCCAAATTTTCTCTGACATTGTGCGACTTGCCTCTTGGTGGAGCAGGATTTACGGCGTACGAATTGGCAGAAATTCAAAACGAGATTTTGTTGCCTTTGAAGAAATTAATGATCGTTGAGATCGAAGACTATAAATAGCAGAAGTTTGGATTGAAGAACTAACGCTCTCTATTGTTTACTTACCGTTACTCTGCTGATTTTAAGTCTCAACCTTTCTCGATCTTATACTCTACAGAAGCCATATTCAAAAAGCTCAAACACTCGAAGAACAAAACAGTTGATCTTCATAAGATAAACCTTCGAGTCATCTTCTGGTTCACTTGTTGAATCACGTTTCTACGTTTTAGAAACCAGAAGATTTTACAGTCTCAATAGTGTTGTTTTTCATTGTTATATCATTCGATTGAGTCTGTAACGAACGTGCTCATTAAAAGCCGTTCGAAAAATTTCATTCTCTTGTAAAACCAGCAGCTGCGTCTGCGCTTTAGATTGTGGTGTTGCTAGGAGTTCACCTGGAGCGAGGCTCGGTGATCGGGTGTTTGTAGAAGGACTACACTCATCAAATCTTCTAGTGAAACCTTCCTGAAAAGGAAGAAGGGGAGACGTAGGATATTTATATCCGAACTTCCAGAAAAAAATTCTCGACCCTTGCTATTTACTTTACGCATTTACTTATTCATTGAGTTATCTGTTCACAAATCAATTGGCCTTTTTCCGCACATATTTTTTTGGCCAAAAGATTTGATTAAACTGAGATCCTTAAATCTGGTAACTCGGATTTAAGTTGAGCAGTGCTTGTAAAACTTGTTTTAAAAGGTTTCGAAAATTTGAAAATACCAATAGTTCATTCAACCCCCCCTTCTGAACTCTTGCAACTACTTTTTGAACCACATTGATCGTATTTTGGGACTATCACGCGAGAAATCTGTTTTAAAATCCACCGACACAAACATATTCCAACTCCACTAACATAAACATCGCAGCTGCCGATAGCAACGGGAATAGTACGTAGCTGATACCCAACAACTTCTTCAACAGTGCGAAGCTCACGCCAGCAACCGCAACCCAACACAACAAGCTCTAATCAAAACGACGTCGCTCCGCACACGTCAGTGAACTGCTCAAAGCTCCACGCTACAACAGATCCATACAAAGATAATACGACGTCGTGCAACCTACGTCATCATATCTGATGAAATAAACGCCCGCAACAGCGATCACTAGCGCTAAACCAATACGACGTCGCCTCCACTAATATAAATGACGGCGTTTTGCATCCGCTACAGGAACTCGTTGCAAACAGATATCACCATACCGAACAGGTTCTCATAAAACAGATTTCTCCTCCAAAAACTCAAAAATACGAATACTTCCAGAATTGCTGTAAATGTGAAATCTGACCCGAAAATGCAAACAAACCCTTCAAATAGAATTTTGAACCACCAAAAATCCTAAAAAGACCAATTAATCCTACGATTAATCTTTAAAACATTTTCAGGTCTCACAGGTAAGCCTCAGAGGTATGTCTTCTGTTGAATCGTTGGTTAAAATTGAAGAAAACTGCTTGAATCGGGGGGAGACAGAGGACATATCTGATTTGTTTGAGCGTAATTCGCTAATCATGTACAAACTATTTGAACTGGAGCTTGAGAAGCTGTATCATGAGCATTTAGCTAACTTTAAGCTAAAAGTTCATTCTGTAAATCATGATTTTGAATGCATTAGACGATTGCACTAGGAGCTAAGGGTGATTGCAGCCGTACACAGGAATCACCGTGTGATGGTGGGTATGCGACTTATTAATCAGGATATCTCATATTTAGCATCCTATTCTCATCAAGAGCAGCCTCCTGCACTGGAATTTTCTCACTTGGTCGATCACGAGCAGGGAGCAGCGTAGGCCACAAGTCCCCAACTTGACCAACCAAGACATGAGACTCCGGAAATGACCTCTCAGGAGCACCACGCTCAAGAGAACGAGCCAGCAATTCAAACAGATGAACAACAGACTGAATGGAATGAGCATCAGGCTCTCGATGAACTTGTACAGGGGTCCATTCAGACTTTGGAAGATCGTCCTGTCGGTTCTGTGCCTTCTCTACATAATCAATTAACCACTATCACTTCTGACCAGAATGATTCTGACCATCAGGGTCCCGTTCCTTCTAAATTGCATCTAATTGCCTCAGCCTATGTGGATACTTCTACTCTCCAGCTCCTGGATACTGCTGTCCAATCCCTTACCGCTTTGTCTACACGCGTATCATTCTTGATCAGACATATGCATTATTCGTGGTGATACGAAAATGCCCAGGCATCATACTATTCTGATGCGTGACCAGATCAAATGTTGTTGATGGGCTGGACATAAAAAATGATGTAATGGAACGCACCTTGACCCAAAGGATGGTTGACGAGCTGGCTGTGGTGAAATCTCAGCTCGCTGCACTAGTTGAAGGTCTACGGAAGTTTGGTGATGCCAAAAAGGGGGAAGGAGGACTTAATATACCGGGGGAAGGGTCAAGCGGCAGCGAGCCTAGCAATGTACGGGGAAGAGGGCTAAGCCTTAGAGGAGGTCGTAGATCAAGTTCGGGAGGAGAAAGAGGTCCAAGAAGTGATGATCCGGCTGATCCCAACAACAGATTTAGATATACACCGTGGTTTTAAAACTTAGATGGGCTAAATCTGTTTGTTAGGAACTAAACTATTTTGAATTTCATTATAACTTGTTTTATGATTCTTCTTTTACGAGCATAGTTTTGTCACACCAAAAAGGGGTAAATTGTTAAGGATGAATTTCAGAATTTTGGTGATGAAAAATGAACAACATATGCAATTCGTAAAAGAGATCACTAAAACCAAATAGACAAGATCTGGACAAGACTTACCATGTTGAACAAAGAAACCAGATCGAGGCGAAGTCAAGATGATCGAGGGAAAATCAGCTCAGATTATTCTGGTCAAAAGTCAAACCAGCCCGGAACCTTAGTATAGACAAGCTGGACGGTGTAAAGTGCAAAAACAAGCTCAGAATATTGTACCAGCTGAATTATTAATGTGAGGACTAGAAATTGTTAAGTACGATTTATCAACTAATCAGATTTGGATTGGGATTAGCTAATTGAGTTTCTGATTATCGGGTTTTTAGATGTGAGGATTTGGTGATTTTCAGACTTTCAGATTTGAGTGAAATCTGGATGTTAAGATGTGTCCCTCATGTGTTTGCGTGAATTGCCGCGAGCAGGGAGTGAAATTCTATCGTTTCAGGTGTTATTCAGATATGGAGTTGCAAGAGGTAATGCGATGTTGTATCGTGTTTTCAGATTTGACACTAGTGAGAGTAATCTATTTAGCGGGCGTGAACAGATGTGAGCGTTTATTTGGTCAAGTCTGGATTAGCGTTAGCGGGATCTGTTGCGAGAGCGGGACCCCTATGCTACGTCATTTTGTTAATTAGCGCGACATCGTTTTGATTAGAACGCGTGTTTTGTTTGGAGAGTCAGACCCGCGATAGCGTAGTCAGATGTGAGTGTCAGCTGAGGTCAGATTTGATGGATTTCTGCCTAAGCGATGGGATCTGAATTTGTCGGTGATCGACTTTAAATGTAGCTTGGACTTGGGGAATTTAAATTAAGTGTCTATCAGCACTTAGAGTATTTTGAACCTGATATTTCTTATCTACATCCCTGATAACCCTCGATTGGTACTGTTCATCCGAACCCTATTTCCGTCGATTGCCGTCGTTTTACGCCACCGTTTGGAGCAAGATTGGTAGCGCTGAACTCGTCTTCTCTAGAGCGTTCGATTGATACCAGTTTGGAGACTGGAGTCGCCGGATTTGAGGAGCACAAAGTTGTTGCAGTGTTCGCGTATCTTCACGATTGTTACCTGTAGTTCTTCTGTTCTTTAGCAGCTTTGGGTAAGTGATTTCTTTCCATTTTAAGCTTCGTTGAGAGGTAAGTGATTTCTTTCCATTTTAAGCTTCGTTCAGAGCTGAGTGGTGCTCTGTAGAGTTGAGGTAGCTGAGTAAGCTACGAGGCTTTAGAATTTAAGCTGTATGAGTTCAGATTTGAGTTGATATTGAGATATCTTAATAGATTTGAGCAGGTAGCGGCTTCTGTTGAGTTCGTCGTGAAGTTTCTAGGGCAGTAGACTTGTCCTGGTTGTTGCGCCCTTGTTTTTGTAAGATCTGTTGAGGTAGAAGCTGAATTTAGGTACGAATTGAGCTAGAATTAGCATCTTTGTTACCAGCTTTGGGATATTTCTTTTGTGTATTAGCTGTTGTGCTTTGTGTTGATTGTATGATGATTCTGTGCTCATACCTGTTTTGTGCATGAGATATATGTATGATTTTAAGCATGAGTCTGTTGTGCATTCACGCATATATATTGAGCCTGATTCCTTTGAGAGCTTAATTCCTTTGCACGTTGTGATCGGCCGGCTGAGTCGTCGTGCCTGAAAGGTCCAACGTTGCTTTTGATGTGGTGGCCGTCTGAGTCGTCATGCCTGAATACCAATGCCTTGTGATGGTCGGCTGAGTCGTCGTACCTGAAGATCACAAGATGATGATGATTGATGAGATCTGCACAGCTGAGTCGTTGTGCTCTTCTTCTTGTCTTCCGATATTTCTTGGTAGTCCTTTCATGCATTGCACGATTGAGATATTGCATTTTCTGATGTGCTAGATGCTTTTATTTTGCTCTTCGTACTGAGGTTTGACCTCGTTTATTTTCCCTGTTTTGGGCTGTTTTGGTCAACGTTGGCCATTACAGGTTCTACAGGTAACTAGGCTGACAGAGTGAAGCTTCAGCTAGTCGATCCTCTTTTTGATTTGAGTCCCAGTTGTATTAATATATATATTGAGCCAGGGGATGTCTGTGCCTGTATTTAATTGGGGGATCTGTAGTGGATTGACTACTTGTTTTATTGTATGTTGTTTGAGTTTAGAGTTAAACTCTTATTTTGAGTATGAATGTATTTTGCATGATATTGGATCAGGCCCATATTCGAAAATTTTAGCCCATATTTTTATGATGCTTCCGCATAATTGTTACTAATTGCTGTATTAGCGCACCAGGCCTGACATTTTTTGTATCAGAGCTTAAACTGGGATAAGCTCGTTTATTTTGATCACACTTGAGTCTAGGCACAAAGTTTGAGTTTTTACTTTGACTGACTCTGTGATTGTGTGATTTGATTATTTGCCTCAGTGATTTATCTACTTGTTCTTACCTCTGAGTTTTGGTAGATGCCGTCGAGGAGAGGTAGGAGTAAGATTGCTAGTGTTAGAGTAGATGCCCAACTAGCCAACTTGTGGCGTGTGGGTTCATAGACTCTTGTATGAAACGATCTTTATATATGATATTCGCATTTATTTATGGCATTCTTTACTTTCATTGTGTTGTATAATGATTAACAATTGCGTTAAGTAAAGACCTAGAATGCACTATAGTGTATGTTAGATGTGATAGTGGGTATGACGGCTATCATGAAACACATCTAATAGTCACTGTGTATTCTGAACACGTTCCTAGTCGATTGGACCGTCAAAACGAGGATAAGGCCGCCCGAGCTTGAGACTAGTATCTGCGATGCGAAGTACCATGTTTCATTGGTAGGAAACATTGTGATGTTCTGAGCATGCAGATAGATAGTGACCTGGTGATCTATCGAACTACCCTCCTTCGGACTTTCCAAGTGGTTACCATTTGTCGAGTGGATAAGTCCGAGGTCTTGGTCGTACTGATTAGTCCTCACGACTCGAAACATCATTGAGATTCTACGTGATAGGCGCCTCACTTTGACCCGTTTGCCGACTCACTTGGGGTCGTTAGACGGTGGGATTGGGTGAGGCCCCGATGCATGTAGGAGTCGATGCATCGTTGTCGAGGATTCACCGCTCGCAGACATGCGTGGATATCCTATGTTTTCTGAGGAGACGATAGTGTATAAATCTCTGGCCAGAGTACTAGAAGTGTTTTTGGTAAATGGGTTTACCTAGTTACACTCACGATGTCACTATTCGATCTCCAAGATGTGTGCATAGCTATCGGATCTATAACGACTCTCGATTTACCAATGGTCGTTGATCTGATCGGGATATATGGATTGAAGGGACCGTACTGTACGCTAACCACGACCAACTGGTTCTTGCAGGCACTATCAGTGATACCTAGGGGATCATGGGGCAATGTTGCTAGACGCTCTTACCATGATCCGATGGGCAAGTCCGGAATTGTGATTCCGGAGCCACAATGGTTGTGGGCCCACGGCTAGCTGTATCCCTGAACCATTGAGGGTCACACAAGTAATGGATTCGAGATTCCCGCACGGATACTGAGCTCAATGTGTTGAGCATAGGAGGATGATTTTAGGGAGTGCGACTTCCCAAAAGTCAACAGGGTTCAAATTGAAATTTCCAAAAGTTGGAGGACTAAATTGCAATTTAGGGTTAGATGATCTGAAAAATTGTTTTTCATATCATAAAATTCAGTTTTGGAAACTGAGTTGATCGATCCGATCTGATCGACGATCGGAGTTACGATGAAGTCGCAGCGATGGATATCGTCATTTGGACCCGGGCCCGTTGGGCCGGTCCAAGTCCATTGCTAGTCTATTTAATTAGACTTAAGGCTTAATTGGTGACAACGTAACAAGAGATTCAGATTACACAACTCCTTAACCCTAACCCTAAAGCACGGCCGCCCCCTCTCCCTCTCCTCCCACGCCGCCGCCGCTGCCGCCGCTTCCCGCCGTCGGCCGCCGCCCGCTGTTGATTGATCGGACTTGCTCCGATCAGTTTTTCTAGGAGAATCCGTCCACGTTGATCTCGTCAGGCCTTCTAGTGCAGGCTGACGAAGGTCTTCTTGTAATTCCGGTTGGATGCCAGGCGCAAGTCGCCAGCAAGGTAATCTACTAAGCGCCCTATGAATGGTTCGTAGTTTATAGCGCTGTTTTATTGTATAGAACATTTCCCGGCGCTAATTTTAATCTTCCGCTGTGCCGCCGGGAGACGGGATCCGGATCCGCCACCGTTCCCCAACAGTGGTATCAGAGCCAGGGCTCGGATCCTTCGATACAATTGCTGCCATATTGTATCCAATGTCTCGATTTTTCAGAAACGAAATCAAATCAAACAAAAATTTTTGTTGCTTCGGTCGCCGGCCGCCTCCATGTGCGGCGGCCCCTTCCCGCGCGCATGTGCGCGCGCGGCATGCGCACTGGATGCGCATGGCGGCCGAGTAGTGGCCGCCTCCTTCTCGCATGGAGGCCGCCCAATTGCTGCTGGGGTTCGCAACCCGTTGCGCTAATGAGCGGCGGCCGATGACAAATCTTGCGCACAAGTGTTGCGCGGTGATGGCCGGACGTTGCTGCTTCGATGCGCGCCGCTGGTGCTGGTGGT
>KQ992599.1:91213-136994 GCA_001598015.1 Dorcoceras hygrometricum | reverse complement strand
AGTATGACACGTGTGCCATATGCCTCGGCAATAGGTAGTATTATGTATGGCATGATCTCCACTAGACCGGATGTCGCATATGCTCTGAGTGTCACGAGGCGCTACCAGGCCAACCCCGGCCAATTGCATTGGAAGGCTGTGAAGGATATTCTTAAGTACTTACGAAGGACTAAGAATATGTTCATGGTCTATGGGGGTGGTGAGCTGAAACTGTAAGGCTACACTGATTCTAGCTTCCAGTGTGACGTGGATGATTCGAAGTCAACCTCTGGATTTGTATTCATGCTCAATGGTGGTGCTGTCTCTTGGAAGAGTTCCAAGCAAGACACCATCGCGGATTCAACCACTGAGGTTGAGTACATCACAGCATCAGCTGCTGCTAAGGAGGTGGTTTGGATAAGGAATTTCGTCCAAGAGTTGGGCGTCATTCCTGATTGAGTTGGTCCAGTCCTGGTGTACTACGGCAACACGGGTGCCGTTGCACAAGCAAAGGAGCCTAGGTCTCACCAAAGATCCAAACATATACTGAGGAAATACCACATAATCCAGGATATTGTGGCTAGAGGTTACATAGCAGTTGAGAGAGTCGCCTCCGCGGACAACGTTGCTGATCCACTTACAAAGCCCTTGCCAGGACCGTTGTTTGAAAAACATCGCGAAACGATGGGACTGCGTCTGATGAGTAGTTGGCTTTAGGGCAAGTGGGAGATTGTTAGAGTAGATGCCCAACTAGCCAACTTGTGGCGTGTGGGTTCATAGAATCTTGTATGAAACGATCTTTATATATGATATTCACATTTATTTATGGCATTCTTTACTTTCATTGTGTTGTATAATGATTAACAATTGCGTTAAGTAAAGACCTAGAATGCACTATAGTGTATGTTAGATGTGATAGTGGGTATGACGGCTATCATGAAACACATCTAATAGTCACTGTGTATTCTGAACACGTTCCTAGTCGATTGGGCCGTCAAAACGAGGATAAGACCGCCCGAGCTCGAGACTAGTATCTGCGATGCGAAGTACCATGTTTCATTGGTAGGGAACATTGTGATGTTCTGAGCATGCAGATAGATAGTGACCTGGTGATCTATCGAACTACCCTCGTTCGGACTTTTCAAGTGGTTACCATTTGTCGAGTGGATAAGTCCGAGGTCTTGGTTGTACTGATTAGTCCTCACGACTCGAAACGTCATTGAGACTCTACGTGATAGGCGCCTCACTTTGACCCGTTTTCCGACTCACTTGGGGTCGTTAGGCGGCGGGATTGGGTGAGGCCCCGATGCATGTAGGAGTCGATGCATCGTTGTCGAGGATTCACCGCTCGCAGACATGCGTGGATATCCTATGTTATCTGAGGAGACGATAGTGTGCAAATCTCTGGCCAGAGTACTAGAAGTGTTTTAGGTAAATGTGTTTACCTAGTTACACTCGCGATGTCACTATTCGATCTCCAAGATGTATGCATAGCTATCGGATCTCTAGCGACTCTCGATTTACCAATGGTCGTTGATCCGATCGGGATATATGGATTGAAAGGACCGTACCAACCATGACCGACTGGTTCTTGCAGGCACTATCAATGATACCTAGGGGATCATGGTAAATTGCAATTTAGGGTTAGATGATCTGAAAAATTGTTTTTCATATCATAAAATTCAGTTTTGGAAACTGAGTCGATCGATCCGATCTGATCGACGATCGGAGTTACGATGAAGTCGCAGCGATGGATATCGTAATTTGGACCCGGGCCCGTTGGGCCGGTCCAAGTCCATTGCTAGTCTATTTAATTAGACTTAAGGATTAATTGGTGACAACTTAACAAGTGATTCAGATTACACAACTCCTTAACCCTAACCATAAAGCACGGCCGCCCCCTCTCCCTCTCCTCCCACGCCGCCGCCGCTGCCGCCGCTTCCCGCCGTCGGCCGCCGCACACCGTTGATTGATCGGACTTGCTCCGATCAGTTTTTCGAGTAGAATCCGTCCGCGTTGATCTCGTCAGGCCTTCTAGTGCAGGCTGACGAAGGAGTCTCCCTTCCAGTCGTGGACCTGATTGACGAATCTACAGCCGCCTACCGTGAAGAGCCGGTCTTCTTGTAATTCCGGTTGGAGGCCAGGCGCAAGTCGCCAGCAAGGTAATCTACTAAGTGCCCTATGAATGATTCGTAGTTTATAGCGCTATTTTATTGTATTGAACGTTTCCCGGCGCTAATTTTAATCTTCCGCTGCGCCGCCGGGAGACGGGATCCGGATCCGCCACCGTTCCCCAACAGCTAGGTAGGTAAATGGGGAGTCTAGAGCCCCGGATAGTGATGAGGATGTTGAGCAGCAGGTTATACCTTTGCGTCGAGCTTGACATGTTGAGGTAGAGGTGGATGATGTGACCCTACAGATTGGAGAGATGGAACTAGTGTTGGCTAGGTTCCAGAGGATGAATCCCCCGACGTTTACTGGTGTCGAGGCTGGTCTGTTGGCTGAAGTCTGGCTTGAGCACATGGAAGAGTAGTTTGACGCAGTGGAGTACTCGCAAGAGAGGAGGCTGAAGTTAGCAGTGTTGCAGTTGAGAGAGCATGCTCAACGCGGTGGAAGGGTACTTCTCGTGTCATGAGAGAGACTGGAGTTTTGATTTCTTTGGAGAGCTTCTGTGCAGCTTTTCGACAGGAGTATACCACTGAGTCTTTCTATAACAATCAAGAGCGGGAGTTCGACAATATGAAGCAAGGGAACTTGAGGTTGGCCGAGTATGCCAGGCAGTTTTCTTCGCTGTTGTCGTATGTTCCCCATGTTGCGAACCATTGGAACAAGTTTTTGAGAGGGTTGAGACCCGAGTTGTTCCGTATAATGTTAGCTGGTTCCCTTGCGACGTATGCTGAGGCTGTGGATAGAGCAGTGGATATTGAGGAGAGTCTGATTGAGGTGCAGAATTAGGTTCAGTCGACAGCTGGACGTAGTTTTCAACCTGTACCAGAAGCAATGCCTTCCTCCCAATCTCCTCAAGTGCCGCAACAGTCGAATCTTCAGAGGTTCAAGCCTCGAGGGAAACAGTTTAAGAATCGTTCGGACTCGAGTTCTTCTAGTTCAGTGATCTCTGGTGGCAGTGGCTTCGGAGGAGTAGTGACTTGTGGACAATGTGGAGGTCGTCATATGACTTCTCAGTGTTGTGGAGTGAGGGCCTTTGCCATAATTGTGGGCAGCATGGACATTTTACTCGAGTGTGTCCGGCTGGAGGACAGTATTTGGGTCAGTCGTAGCAAGGTTCAGCTGGTGGTTGATCACAGAGACCGCAACCTTTTGCTCAGTCCCAACGATCAGGTTTCGAACCTCGTGAACCGTCTAGGTTTGGAGGACCTTCGAGACCTCAGTTTTCGGGACCGCAGCAGGCCCAGGTGAATGCCTTGATGAGAGAGCAGGCTGATGAGTCATCTAGGGGAGAGATTGCAGGTACTTGATCTATCTTTGATTTTCCTGCACGAGTTTTGTTTGATACGGGAGCATCACACTCCTTTATTTCTGAGTTGTTTGTGTATGAGTCTTTGTTGAGTTCTTCCCCACTGTGTGATGTTGTCTCTGTATCTACCCCTGCTGGCGTGAGTTCGTTGTCCCGTGAGGTGGTGTTGTATTGTGTTCTTAGGTTTGAGGAGCATGTGATAGTGACTAATTTGATTGTCCTGGAGATTAGAGATTTTGACTGTATCTTGGGAATGGACGTGTTTTCCAGTTACAAAGAGACAGTTGACTGCTTTCATGGTGTAGTGAGATTTAGGCCTGAATTTGGAGAGAAATGGGATTTCTATGGTGCTGATTCGCGACCTAAGATTCCTTTGGTGTCTGCCATGGAAATGTTTAGTTTGTCGTCGCTAGATAATTCAGAGTTTATGATCTATGCCTTGGATGTTTCCCAAGTATCGCGAGTAGGATTGAGCGATGTTCCGATTGTTCGAGAGTTTCCTGACGTGTTTCCGGATGAGATTCTTGGATTCCATCCGAGACCAGAGATTGACTTCAGCATAGAGTTGGTGCCAGGAACAGCCCCGATTTCTAGAGCTCCGTATCGATTGGCGCCAGCTGAGTTGAAGGAACTCAAAGAGCAGTTTCATGATCTTTTAGAGAAGGGTTTCAATAGACCGAGTATGTCGCCCTGGGGAGCTCCGATTCTTTTCGTGAATAAGAAGGATGGATCTATGAGGATGTGTGTGGATTTTCGGCAGTTGAACAAAGTGACGATTAAGAACAAGTATCTGTTTCCGAGGATTGATGAATTGTTCGACCAGCTGCAGGGATCTGCTGTATACTCTAAGATTGATCTGCGATCTGGTTATCATCAGTTGCGGATCAGAGATGCTGACGTGGCGAAGACGGCTTTCAGGACTAGATATGGACATTATGAGTTTTTGGTGATGCCATTTGGATTGATGAATGCTCCTGTTGTCTTCATGGATTTGATGAATCGCGTTTTCAGTGAGTATATTGATCGTTTTGTGATTGTCTTCATAGATGACATCCTGGTGTATTCGAGAAACTTCAGAGAGCATAAAGAGCACTTGAGATTGGTTTTGCAGAAATTGAGAGACTCACAGTTGTATGCGAAGTTCAGCAAGTGTGAATTCTGGCGGGATAGAGTTGTCTTTTTGGGTCATGTTATTTCAGCGCAAGGGATTTCCATGGATCCGAGTAAGGTCGAAGCAGTTCTTAACTGGGAGAGACCTAGGAGTGTGACTGAGATCCGAAGTTTCTATGTTTGGCTGGATATTTTAGGCGTTTTATTGAGAAGTTATCTTCAATAGCTAGGCCGATGACTTAGTTGACACAGAAAGATAGAAAGTTAGTTTGGACTGAATAGTGTGAGTCGAGTTTCCAGTTTCTTGAGGAGAAGTTGACTACTGCTCCTTTGTTGTCCTTGCCCTCGGGTTCTGGAGGTTTTGTAGTTTGCTCTGATGCCTCTCTGAGTGGTTTGGGTTGCGTACTGATGCAGAACGGATGTGTGATAGCTTATGCGTCTCGACAGTTGAAGCCCCATGAGACGAGATACCTCGTTCATGATTTAGAGTTGGCTACGATAGTGTTTGCCCTGAAGATTTTGCGTCACTATTTTTATGGTGAACAATTTGTGGTACACCGACCGCAAGAGTTTGAAGTATATCTTCATGCGGTCATATTTGAATATGAGGCAATGCCGCTGGATGGAGTTGCTGAAGGATTTCGAGTGTGAGATTCATTATCAGCCTGGGCGGATGAATTTAGTGGCCGATGCTTTGAGTAGGAAAGCCCAATCTGTGATGTTGACGTCGATGAATATATCCAAAGTCCATGAGGATTTGGGGACTTCCGGATGGAGTTTTCAGTCAAGTTTCTTCTTTCCAGGTCGGGTCACATATTGTAGCAGACATTAGAGCAGCGTAGAGGACTGATCTGTATGTTCATGAGTTGAAGATTAAGGCTCAGAATGGTCAGTCTGAAGATTTTTCTGTTGTTTCTGATGGATGCTTGAGATTTTGCGGTAGGTTGGTGGTTCCGAATTTGGTTGATTTGAAGGAAGTCGCCTTGAAAGAAGCTCATTGTAGTCGATAGTGTGCATCCGGGCGAGAATATGTATCATGCCCTGAAGTCTCACTTTTCGTCGGAAGGCATGAGGAATGACATCTCTGGATTATAGCTCAATGTTTGAATTTCCAACAGGTCAAGGCTGAGAGTATGAGACCTGGTGGATTGCTACAGAGTCTAGAAGTGCCTAGAAGCTCATTGTAGTCGATAGTGTGCATCCGGGCGAGAATATGTATCATGCCCTGAAGTCTCACTTTTCGTCGGAAGGCATGAGGAATGACATCTCTGGATTATAGCTCAATGTTTGAATTTCCAACAGGTCAAGGCTGAGAGTATGAGACCTGGTGGATTGCTACAGAGTCTAGAAGTGCCTCAGTGAAACTGGGAGCACATCGCCATGGATTTTGTGACTCATTTGCCTCGATAGAGTAGGGGATGTGATGCTGTTTGGGTTGTTGTTGATAGACTCTCGAAGTCAGCCCATTTCCTTCCCTATGATGTCAGGTGCTCGATGAAGAAGATGGCACAACTGTACATTGACCATGTGGTGAGATTGCATGGAGTGCAGATTTCTATAGTGTTTGATAGATATCCAAGATTCACTTCTCGATTCTGGAAGAGCTTGCAGCCAGCGATGGGTTCGAGATTGGCTATGAGTACAGTCTATCACCCACAGACAGATGGTCAATCTAAGAGGACCATTCAGATTTTAGAGGATATGCTGCGAGCAGTAGTATTGGATTTCAGTGGTGGCTGGAAGGATTCCTTGTCCTTAGTTGAGTTTTCTTATAACAACAGCTACCACGTGAATATTTGGATGGAACCTTTTGAAGCACTGTATGATCGTAAGTGTAGATCACCGATCTGCTGGGAAGATATTGGTGTGATGCAGTTTTCTACTCCTGAGTTTGTGCAGCACATGAAGGATTAGATTGAGTTGATTCAAAGTAGGATGAAAGCTGATCAAGATCGACATGCTAGCTATGCTAACAAGAGACGCAGACCTTTGGAGTTTGAGGTTGGCGATCTAGTGTTTCTCAAATTTTATCCTTTCAAGAGCGTGATGATATTTCAGATTTGAGTGAAATCTGGATGTTCAGATGTGTCCCTCGTGCGTTTGCATGAATTGCCGCGAGCAGGGAGTGAAACGCTGTCATTTCAGGTGTTAGTCAGATATGGCGTTGCAAGAGGTAATGCAATGTCGTATCGTGTTTTCAGATTTGACACTAGTGATAGGAATCTGTTTAGCGGGCGTGAACAGATGTGAGCATTTATTTGGTCAAGTCAGGATTAGCGTTAGCGGGATCTGTTGCGAGAGCGGGACCCCTATGCTACGTCGTTTTGTTAAGTAGCAAGACACCGTTTTGATTAGAACGCGTGTTTTGTTTGGAGAGTCAGACCCGAGAAAGCGTAGTCAGATGTGAGTGTCAGCTGAGGTCAGATTTGAGAGATTTCTGCCTAAGCGATGGGATCTGAATTTGTCGGTGATTGACTTTCACTGTAGCTTGGACTTGGGGAATTTAAATTAAGTGTCGATCAGCACTTAGAGTGTTTTGAACCTGATATTTCTTATTTTCATCCCCGATAACCCTCGGTTGGTACTGTTCATACGAACCCTATTTCCGTCGATTGCCGGCGTTTTACGCCACCGTTTGGAGCAAGATTGGTAGCGCTGAGCTCGTCTTCTCTAGAGCATTGGATTGATACCAGTTTGGAGACTGGAGTCGCCGGATTTGAGGAGCGCGAAGTTGTTGCAGTGTTCGTGTATCTTCGCGATTGTTACCTGTAGTTCTTCTGTTCTTTAGCAGCTTTGGTTAAGTGATTTCTTTCCATTTTAAACTTCGTTGAGAGCTGAGTGGTGCTCTGTAGAGTTGAGGTAGCTGAGTAAGCTACGAGGCTTTATAATTTAAGCTGTATGAGTTCAGATTTGAGTTGATATTGAGATATCTTAACAGATTTGAGCTGGTAGCGGCTTCTGTTTAGTTCGTCGTGAAGTTTCTAGGGCAGTAGACTTGTGTTGGTTGCTACGCCCTTGTTTTTGTAAGATCTGTTGAGGTAGAAGCTGAATTGAGGTACGAATTGAGCTAGAATTAGCATATTTGTTATCAGCTTTGGGATATTTCTTTCGTGTATTAGCTGATGTGCTTTGTGTTGATTGTATGATGATTCTGTGCTCATATCTGTGTTGTGCGTGAGATATATGTATGATTTTAAGCCTGAGTCTGCTGTGTATGCGTGCGTGAGATATATGTATGATTTTAAGCATAAGTCTGTTGTGCATTCACGCATACATATTGAGCCTGATTCCTTTGATAGCTGAATTCCTTTGCACGTTGTGATCGGCCGGTTGAGTCGTCGTGCCTGAAAGATCCAACATTGCTTTTGATGTGGTGGCTGACTGAGTCGTCGTGCCTGAATACCACTACCTTGTGATGGTCGGCTGAGTCGTCGCACCAGAAGATCACAAGATGATGATGATTGATGAGATCTGCACAGCTGAGTCGTTGTGCTCTTCTTCTAGTCTTCCGATGATTCTTGGTAGTCCTTTCATGCATTTCACGATTGATATATTTAGTTGTCTGATATGATAGATGCTTTTATTGTGCTCTTCGTACTGAGGTTTGACCTCATTTATTTTCCCTGTTTTGGTCGACGTTGGCCATTACAGGTTCTACAGGTAACCAGGCTGGACAGAGTGGAGCTTCAGCTATTCGATGCCCTTTTTGATTTAAGTCCCAGTTGTATTGATATATATATTGAGCCAGGGGATGTCCTGTGCCTTTATTTAATTCGGGGATCTGTAGTGGATTGACTACTTGTTTTATTGTATGTTGTTTGAGTTTAGAGTTAAACTCTTATTTTGAGTATGAATGTATTTTGAATGACATTGGATCAGGCCAATATTCGAAAATTTTTAGCCCATATTTTTATGATGCTTATGCATAATTGTTACTAATTGATGTATTAGCGCACCGGGCCTGACAATTAAGACACTACAGGGACCAGCTCAGTTTCAGAAACCGGAATGGGTAAACTAGCTTGGTACAGGACAATAAAACCAGCTGAGTACAGAACGGCATAAGCAGTTTGAATTTCGGAATGTCTGAAGTAAAGTACAGTCTAAAACAAATCAGTTGACATCTCTGCCACGATTTGTAGTCGTTGGGACTACTTCAAGCTAAAAGCAAATATGCAGGGATATGACACATACTGAAGACGGCGCAAACTTGCCAAAAAGGGCAATGCATTTAATGAAGCTGTACTCTCATCGTACAAGAAATTAAGGCACCACAGGAACTTCAACTTGGATGTATACAATGTTTCTACTGGCAACATTTATTACCATTGCATCCAAAGAGTATATATAGAGGAGAAGAGATGTTGTGAAGGGGTGAACCGAACACTGTGAAATCATTCGAACATACTGAAGCTAACCAAGTTCTTCATAGAGGAAAACTTCATCCTAAACCAGCTCATTTGAGTGACGCACGAACATATTGTTCATACCTTTGGTGTCAGGCCCCGTGCTAATCACTCAAAGATAATAGCACAATTAAGCACATAATCACGGAAGCGTAAAATCGGGCTTAAAAATTTTCGAAATATAATTGGGCCTGAACTTAAAACATCATTCAAAATATTCATAATCAAAATAAGAGTTAACTCAAACTCAAACAAACAGGTAACAACAATATACAATTCAAAATACAGATCCCCGAATACAATAAAACACAGGGCATCCCCCGGTTCGATAGATATTATAAATAGACTGGGACTCAAGGAAACGGGGAACGACCAGCTGAACCTCCACTCTGTCCAGCTTGGTTACCTGAAGATCCTGCAAATGGGTAACACAGATCCAAACAACACAAAAGCAGGAAAACAAGTACGAGGTCAAGCCTCAGTACGAAGAGCTCTAAATAAACAGCAACTCATAAACATGCAGTATCTAAAGTCATGAGATGCATGAGGCTGTCATGGAAAATCTGATATCAAGACCAGTAAGTCAACTGGCAATCAAATCTGTCGAGCCTCCATACCACGCACAGCAAGTCAGCCGGTGAAAATCATCGGTCCGTGATATTCAGGGCCCGTCAGCCCATCACAGCTCGGTAGTAGACGCTCGAATCCGGCAGCCACCACACCGATGATAGCGTTGGACTATTCAGGCACAACACATTAGTTGGCCAGTCACAACGTGGCTCTAATCTCGGGTCATCAACCAATCAATCTGGCTCAATATGTATGCATGAATGCCAAGAAATTCATATCTGATTTCTACATGCATAACATATGTAAACAGCACATACGAATTAGTAACTCAGGCAGTTCACATAATTCACAGATTCACATAGGCCAGACTCAAGACTCAGATACTCGCAGGTTATGCTCGAAGCTGTTAAATCACGCTCAATCGTACCTTCAACAGCTGAAATCTACCTCAACAGTTTCTCACAAAGGCATGGTACAAACAACCAAAGCAAGTCAGCTTCCTCCCGCTACCAAATTCACGGCAGGGAATCCGTTGAACTCAAATCTGTCCCAGGTATCTAACAATCAGTTAAAATTCGAACTCAACATCTAAAGTTCTAAGGTCCAGTAGCATAATTCAACTACCGAATCCTTTAGAGTACTTCTCAACTCTTAAACTTGGCAAGGAATCACTTACCCAAAATCGCACAACACCCAAAGAACGCTCTGTTAGATTTCTCCAGAAATCTTCGCACACCAGCAACTTCGCGTTCTAATCCAAGGTCGTTCTACAGCTTCAAATGGGTAACAATCGAAAGAGCAAATCACAGAGATTCCAGCGCCACCAAAATCGCTCAAATCATCGGCGGATAACGGCGAAAATCGGTGGAAATTAAATCACGGTGAACAGTAGCTAATCGAGGGTTGAAGATAGAGATAAGAAATATCGGGTTCAGAATAATTCTAAGTGTCGATCAACACTTCTATATATATCTCCCAATTCACCAGCTGCTGCTCACCAAAATCATCAGACATCGTAACAGCAGGTATCTTACGACTGGTATTCACATCCTCTATAACAAAACCAGCCGCAACAACCATTCGCAACATAATACCAAAACAGTACAAAAACGACATCGTAGCAACTAATCAAAACGATGGCGTAACAAGGGTCCCGTTAACATAGGTAAAATGACGATGCCTAACTAGCAACAGCTAGTCACTCTAACCAACAGCTGAACCAAAGCGTTGCACTCAAAACCCTGTGTTTCAACTTAGCAGAACGACGTCGCTTCATCATCAGCGACTGGTTCTTCAACCAAACAGCTGGTCATTCAGCTGGCACAATTCTCACAACGCAACAGCTGATAGCGCTACAACTGCATAGCGAAACGATGACACATCACTCATTCGCTACAGTACCGTTGACTCGCGCTGACGTCTGAAATGCGCTGCGTCTGGTTCTTTGCATTAGCGCTACGGCTGGTTTTCACGAAACGACGGCGTTTTACTCCCACACCATCAACTGCTGATCAACTTTCACCAGCTAGCTCTACAGCTAAATTCTAACGTCTGAATTCTACTGGAATCAAATTTCTCTCGAAAAACCCTCAAAATCCACGCGACTAATCCCAAATCAATTCGATTAATCACTAATCTAAAATCTGATTCCTCACATTCTCCCCACCTTAAGAGATTTTTTCCTTGAAATCAAATGCAAACCCAGGGAAAATTTTCAATCAATTCATTCCAACAACAGAATACAAAACAGCAATTCAGCTGATACAACCCCAAGAGTTCAAGATAACTGGGTAATCAACAAATATCAACTAGGGAAAACACAACCAGAACCGAAATCTAAAACAACAATCTACTCAAACAGATGCGGCCACTCACGCTGCATCTTCTCTTCCGGTTCCCAAGTTGCTTCTTCTCTGCCATGCTTGCTCCATTGGACCATCACCAACGAAACTAATTTGTTCCTAAACTGCTTCTCCTTTCTATCCAAAATCTGCACTGGATATTCAACATAACTCAAGGCAGAATCCAGCTCCACTTCATCGATTCTTAACACATGGGATGGATCTGGCTCATATTTCCTCAACATTAACACATGAAAAACATCATGGATCGCTGCTAATTCAGCAGGCAGCCTCAATCGATAAGCCAACTGTCCAATCCTCTCAAGAATCTCAAAGGGACCAACGTATCTAGGAGCTAATTTGCCGTTAAATCTGAATCTCATCACGCTCTTGAAAGGAGAAACCTTGACAAATACTCAATCGCCCACCTCAAACTCTAACAGTCGACGTCTTCGATTAGCATAGCTGGTAAATCTATCTTGTGCAGCCTTCATTCTACTTCGAATCAAATCAACCTGATCTTTCATATGCTGCACAAACTCAGGGGTAGAAAGCTGTCTCTCACCAACTTTTTCCCAACAAATCGGAGATCTGCATTTTCGACCATACAAAGCTTTAAATGGAGCCATCCCCATAGTCACCTGGTAGCTGTTATTATACGAAAACTCAACCAACGACAAAGAATACTGCCAGCCACCACTGAAATCCATCACTACTGCACGCAGCATATCCTCTAAAGTCTGAATGGTCCGCTCAGACTGACCATCTGTCTATGGGTGATATGCTGTACTCATGGCCAATCTCGAACCCATCGCTGCCTGCAAGCTCTTCCAAAATCGAGAAGTGAATCTTGGATCTCTATCAGACACTATCGAAACAGGCACTCCATGCAATCTAACCACATGGTCGATATACAGTTTCGCCATTTTCTTCATTGAACACCTCACGTCATATGGAATGAAATGGGATGACTTCGAAAGTCTATCAATTACCACCCAAATCGCATCACATCCCCTACTCGACCGAGGTAGATGAGTCACAAAATCCATGGTGATGTGCTCCCAATTCCATTGGGGCACCTCCAAACTCTGTATCAATCCACCAGGTCTCATTCTCTTAGCCTTGACCTGCTGGCAATTCAAACATCTAGCAACAAAACCAGAGATGTCGCTCTTCATGCCTTCCCACCAGAAGTGAGATTTCAAGGCATGGTACATATTTCTCTCGCCCGGATGCACACTGTACCGACTACAATGCGCTTCATTCATAATGGTCTCTTTTAAATCGATCAAGTTCGGAACCACCAATCTTCTTCAAAATCTCAGACATCCATCCGAAGAAACAGAGAAATCATCAAACTGACCACTTCGGGACTTAATCTTCAACTCATGAATATAAGGATCAGTCCTCTGTGCCTCCCTGATGTCACTCACAATCTGCGGTTCTACTTGAATCGAAGAAACCATAAAGTACTGATCACCCGGTTGAAAACGCCAACCAGAAGTACTCAACTGCTCATAGACTTTAGAGACACTCAAAGACGAAAGCATCGCAGGCTGTGTCTTCCTACTCAAAGCATCGCTACTGAGTTCATCCGCCCAGGCTGGTACTGAATTTCACAGTTAAAGTCCTTGAGAAATTCCATCCATCGTCGTTGCCTCATTCATATCAGACTGCGTGAAGATATATTTCAGTCTTGTGGTCGGTGTACACCACAAATTCTTCACCATACACATAAATGTCGCCAAATCTTCAAGGCAAACACTATCGCAGCCAACTCCTAATCATGAACAGGGTACCTCGTCTCGTGAGGCTTCAACTGTCGAGACGCATAAGCAATAACGTACCCGTTCTGCATCAGAACACATCCCAAACCATTGAGAGAAGCATCGGAGCAGACAAAAAATCCTCCGGATCCAGACGGTAGAGCCAAAACAGGAGCAGTAGTCAACTTCTCCTTCAACGTCTGAAAACTGAACTCGCACTCGTCAGTCCAAACAAACTTCTTATCCTTCTGAGTCAACTGAGTCAAAGGCTTGGCTATCGAAGAGAACTTCTCGATAAAACTCCTGTAATAGCCAGCCAATTCCAAAAAGCTACGGATCTCGGAAACATTCCTAGGTCTCTCCCAGTTAAGAACTGCTTCGACCTTACTCGGATACACCGAAATTCCTTGCGTCGAAATCACATGACCCAAAAAGATATTCCGATCAAGCCAAAATTCACACTTGCTGAACTTGGCGTACAATTGTGAGTCCCTCAATCTCTGCAACACCAGTTTCGGATGCTCCTTATGCTCTCTCAAGCTCCTCGAATACACTAGGATGTCATCTATGAAGACGATCACGAATCGATCGATGTACTCGCTAAAGACGCGATTCATCAAATCCATGAAAACAGCTGGGGCATTCGTCAACCCAAACGGCATGACCAAAAACTCATAATGCCCATATCGAGTCCGAAAAGCTGTCTTCGCCACATCAGCGTCCCTAATTCTCAACTGGTGGTAACCAGAGCGCAAATCAATCTTCGAGTAAACGACCGATCCCTGCAACTGATCAAACAAGTCATCAATCCTCGGCAAGGGATACTTGTTCTTCACCGTCGCTTTATTCAACTGTCGGAAGTCCATGCACATCCTCATAGATCCATCTTTCTTATTCACAAAAAGAATCGGAGCTCCCCAAGGTGACATACTCGGTCTGATGAAGCCTTTCTCCAAGAGGTCTCTCAACTGATCCTTCAGCTCTTTCAACTCTGCGGGCGCCAACCGATACGAAGCCCTAGAAATCGGGGCGGTACCGGGCACCAACTCTATGCTGAAATCGATCTCACGTCTTGGAGGGAATCCAAGAATCTCATCTAGAAACACGTCGGGAAACTCTCGAACGATCGGAATGGCGCTCAACTCCAATCGTTGCTCTTGGTAAAAATCAAGCGTGTAAATCATAAATCCCGCGTTATCCAACGATATAAATCATACCAGATCTGTTTTCCGGTGCTCAAACTCAGAAGATTTTAAATGTTCAAGAACAACGAGCTATTGCAGCTCAAGTTAGTATCAGCAGCGCAAAATTGCTTTGAATGGTTTTTTTTTTTTTAACAAAAAGCGCGTCTGCTGATCTTTTGATCCTATTTTCGGACCAACAGGGACCACAGATTCACACCAGCAGGGGTAGACATGGAAACAACATCACACAATGGGGAAGAACTCAACCCATACTCACAAACAAACAACTCAGAAATAAAAGAGTGTGATGTACCGGTGTCAAATAGAACTCTCGCAGGATAATCAAAGATAAGGCATGTACCTGTGATCATCATACCAGGCGCATCCTCAGCCTGTTCTCTCGTCAAAGCGTTCGCCTGAGCCTGCTGTGGAATCTGGAACGGAGGTCTCGAAGGTGCTCCAAACCTAGAAGGCTCACGGGGTTGGAATCCAGATCGCCTGGTAGGTGCAGGAAACTGCGGTCTCTGAGAAGAACCACCAGCCGAACCCTGCTGCGAAGGAATCAAAGTCTGACCCCTCAACAAAGGAAACACTCTCACAAAGTGTCCTGGCTGTCCGCAGTTACGGCAGGACCCCTGAACTCCTCGACACTGCGAAGTCGGATGCCTTCCTCCGCACTGTCCACATGACATGCCACTAGAACCGCTGCCAGAACCACTGCCAAGAACCAGAACTCGCAGAACCAGAGGAACTGGAATCCGCCTTCTTCTTAAACTGTTTCCCTCGAGGTTGAAACCTTTGGAGATTCGACTGCTGCTGCTGCTGCGACCCCTGAGGAGAATAGAAAGATTGCGATGCATCCAGAACAAGCTGATAGGTGCGTCCAGTAGTCGGCTGAATCAGAGCCTCAACCTCCATCAAACTCTCCTCAATATCCACTTCTCGGTTCACTGCATCAATATAGGTCGCAGGTGACCCAGACAAAACCATCCGGTACATAGCAGGCCTCAAGCCCTTCAGAAATTTGTTCCTCTTCGTTCTCTCTTGGTTGGCTACATGTGGCACATAGACCAAAAGGGCGGAAAACTGTCGAGCATACTCAGCCACTCGCATGCTGCCCTGCCTCAGATTATCGAACTCCAGCTCCCGGCTGTTATAAAAACGAATCCGGGATATACTCCTGTCTAAACGCCTCACAGAAGCTCTCCCAGGTCGATCACAGCCCCACTATCACGAAGGATACGAGAAGTACCTCTCCACCAGCACTGTGCATTCTCTCAGCTGCGCGCCAGCTTCAGTCTCTTGCATGCTGCCCTGCCTCAAGATTATCGAACTCCAGCTCCCGGCTGTTATAAAAAGAATCCGGGATATACTCCTGTCTAAACGCCTCACAGAAGCTCTCCCAGGTGATCACAGCCCCACTATCACGAAGGATACGAGAAGTACCTCTCCACCAGCACTGTGCATTCTCTCAGCTGCGCGCCAGCTTCAGTCTCTTCTCGGGAGCGTACTCCAGAGTATCAAACAACTCCTCCATCTGAGCTAACCAAGCCTCAGCCATCGCACAACCCTCGGCTGCAGAAAACGTCGGAGGGTTCGTCCGCTGAAACCTTGCTAGGACCAACTCCATCTCGCCTATCTGTCTAGTAACATCCTCAACCTCATGAACGTCATCATCACTACCCGCCCTAACTCCTCCACAGTACGTCTAGTCGTCCTACCTCTTCCTTTTCTCGGCGGCATCTAAAAAATTCCAGAGGTAAGATCTCACAGCAGATAGATATATCACATAGACAGATAAAGGATCACATAAGTCACAGAGCCAAATCAAAATCAAATCAAAACTCTGTGCCTAGACTCGTGTGTGATCAAAAGAAATCGAGCTTATCCCAGTTTAAGCTCTGATACCAATAATGTCAGGCCCCGTGCTAATCACTCAAAGATAATAGCACAATTAAGCACATAATCACGGAAGCGTAAAGTCGGGCTTAAAAATTTTCGAAATATAATTGGGCCTGAACTTAAAACATCATTCAAAATATTCATAATAAAAATAAGAGTTAACTCAAACTCCAACAAACAGGTAACAACAATATACAATTCAAAATACAGATCCCAGAATACAATAAAACACAGGGCATCCCCGATTCGATACATATTATAAATAGACTGGGACTCAAGGAAACAGGGACCGACCAGCTGAACCTCCACTCTGTCCAGCATGGTTACCTGAAGATCCTTCAAATGGGTAACATTGACCCAAACAACACAAAAGCAGGAAAACAAGTACGAGGTCAAGCCTCAGTACGAAGAGCTCTAAATAAACAGCAACTCATAAACATGCAGTATCTAAAGTCATGAGATGCATGACGCTGTCAAGGAAAATCAGATATCAAGACCAGTAAGTCAACTGGCAATCAAATCTGTCGAGCCTCCATACCACGCACAGCAAGTCAGCCGATGAAAATCATCGGTCCGTGATATTCAGGGCCCATCAGCCCATCACAGCTCGGTAGTTGACGCTCGAATCCGGCAGCCACCACACCGATGATAGCGTTGGACTATTCAGGCACAACACATCCGTTGGCCAGTCACAACGTGGCTCTAATCTCGGGTCATCAACCAATCAATCTGGCTCAATATGTATGCATGAATGCCAAGAAATTCATATCTGATTTCTACATGCATAACATATGTAAACAGCACATACGAATTAGTAACTCAGGCAGTTCACATAATTCACAGATTCACATAGGCCAGACTCAAGACTCAGATACTCTCAAGGTTATGCTCGAAGCTGTTAAATCACGCTCAATCGTACCTTAAACAGCTGAAATCTAACTCAACAGTTTCTCACAAAGGCACGGTACAAACAACCGAAGCAAGTCAGCTTCCTCCCGCTACCAAATTCACGGCAGGGACTCCCTGGAACTCAAATCTGTACATGGTAACTATCAATCAGTTAAATTCGAACTCAACATCTAAAGTTCTAAGGTCCAGTAGCATAATTCAACTACCGAATGCTACAGAGTACTTCTCAACTCTTAAACTTGGCAAGGAATCACTTACCCAAAATCGCACAACACTCAAAGAACGCTCTGTTAGATTTCTCCAGAAATCTTCGCACACCAGCAGCTTCGCGTTCTAATCCAAGGTCGTTCTACAGCTTCAAATGGGTAACAATCGAAAGAGCAAATCACAGAGATTATCGGCGGAGAACGGCGACAATCGGCGGAAATTAAATCACGGTGAACAGTAGCTAATCGAGGGTTGAAGATAGAAATAAGAAATATCGGGTTCAGAATAATTCTAAGTGTCGATCAACCCTTCTATATATATCTCTCAATTCACCAGCTGCTGCTCACCAAAATAAGCAGACATCGTAACAGCAGGTATCTTACGACTGGTATTCACATCCTCTATAACAAAACCAGCCGCAACAACCATTCGCAACATAATACCAAATCAATACCAAAACGACATTGTAGCAACTAATCAAAACGACGGCGTAACAAGGTTCCCGTTAACAAAGGTAAAATGATGCCGCCTAACTAGCAACAGCTGGTCATTCAAACCAACAGCTGAACCAAAGCGTTGCACTCAAAACGCTGCGTTTCAACTTAACAGAACGACGTCGCTTCATCATCAGCGACTGGTTATTCAACCCAACAGCTGGTCATTCAGCTGGCACAATTCTCACATCGCAATAGCTGATAGCGCTACAACTGCATAGCGAAACAACGACACATCACTCATTCGCTACAGTACCGTTGACTCGTGCTGACGTCTGAAATGCGCTGCATCTAGTTCCTTGCATTAGCGCTACGGCTGGTTTTCACGAAACGATGGCGTTTTACTCCCACACCATCAACTGCTGATCAGCTTTCACCAGCTAGCGCTACAGCTAAATTCTAACGTCTGAATTCTACTGGAATCAGATTTCTCTCGAAAAACCCTAAAAATCCACGCGACTAATCCCAAATCAATTCGATTAATCACTAATCTAAAATCTGATTACTCACTTTTGGAGTCACTAAATCTTCCTCACACTATGTAGACTTGTGTTTGAATTGAAAAATTATAGACAGAGAGTATCTGAGTGCTAGGATAGCACAACCAGCTGAGTGCTGGAATTGTTGTAATACGAACCTGGCTTCGGGTCTGTGTGTTGTTGGTTGCTATGAGTTCTCTTGGCTGCGGGTCAAGGGAGTGGGTTTGTACAAGAGTTGTATAAATCAAAGCCTTCTAGTGAAATCCTTCCCATTGTGGAAGAAGGGGATACGTAGGAGAAAATGCTCCGAACTTCAAGAAACAAATCTCTCGTCCCTACTTATTTTACATTTACCCATTTGATTAAATCGTTCAGCTGCTTGAACTGTGTTTATTCCGCATAAAACTATTTTATTACACGAGACAACAGTACCATTGAGAAAGCTTCCCAGCTGATAACTCGGCCGGAAGTTGGCTTTGAGCTGTAAAAATTTTCGAAATAAATTTTCAAACAAGAATCTGTAAAGGGATTTCATTCACATCCCCTCTGAACTCCCAAGTTCTCTTTTCGATCCTAACAAGTGGTATCAGAGCAGGTTTTCTCAGTTTCTGAACAATTTATTCACTTTTACTGATGAAACATGTCGGTTTCTCACTCTAAATATCCTATGTTCTCTAAGGAGGAATACGATGTCTGGAAGATCCGGATGAAGGCGCATCTAGCAGCACAAGATGATGACATGTGGTTCGTGATCACCCACGGACCAATGCCAATAATGAAAGTAAACACTGCTGTTGCTATAGCTGATGGTGCACCTCAATGGATTGAGAAACCCAGACAGGATTGGTCCTCAGAAGATAAGAAGAAAGCAAATCTGGACAACATCGCAAAGGAGACATATTATACAAAACGCTAGAAAACAACATGTTTAGCAAAATCCAGACTTGTGCAACTACAAAAGAAATCTGGGAAAATCTAACCCAGATATGCGAAGGAAACGAGGAAACCAAGGGGAACAAGCTGATCGTGGCTCTACAAAAATTTGAGCTTATCAAAATGAAGCCTGAAGAGTCCATGGCAGAGTTTGATGAACGATTCATCTCATTGGTAATTGAGCTGGGTAGACTAAACAAGACATACAATAACAGGGAACTGGCCCTAAAAGTGATGCGAGCACTTCCCAAGTAGTGGGACGTAAAAACCATGGCCATGCGAGAGTCTAAATACCTGAAGAAGATGGAGTTGCATGACTTGTTTGCCAATATAAAGGCATACGAGTTCGAATTGGAAACGAGAGCGGAAGCCGAGCCCTCTACATCTAAACCGATCAAAGCTCTAGCCGCCACAATTCCAGATCAATGTCCATGCTCTACTAATAGCAGATCAGCAGATGAGATTAGCAATGATGAAATGGCTCTACTTATAAGAAAATTTGGAAAATTCATGCGGAAGTAGAATACTCAACTCTTCTCGTTTAATTCTCCCAAGAAAAATTCTAATATCTCTTCTGACGATAAATGTTATAACTGTGGCAGGACTGGTCACTTCATGGCTAATTGCAATAAGCCAAGGAGAGATGAAAAGAAGCGACCAGACCGTAGCAACAAGAAGAAAAAGAAGGAGAAAAAGGTGTATCATAAAGGGAGAACTAAAAAAGTTATGGTTGCGGAAGAAAACAAAAATGCATGGGCTGACTCCGATTCAGAGGAAACAAGTTCCGGAACCTCCTCTTCAAGTGATAGTGAGGAAGAAGTATAGTGTCTCATGGCAGATGACATTGAGGAGGTATTTAATTTTTCAAACCCTGAATTCACACGGGTGGACCTTGTTACTGCACTGAATGAAATGGTCCTCGAATACAAAAAGCTTTCTCAATCATTCAAGGAATTTAAAGCTGAAGAAGAGAGCTGTGCAACAAGTGTTGGGCTAGCTGGCTCAAGTTCTATGCAAGCTTCTCTAAGTAAGCTTGAAAATGAGAATGCTGAATTGAGAAGCAGGTCAGAGGAGATTCTCTACGAGAATCAGCGATTATCTGATATAATAAGCTCCTGGACCAAATCCTCTGCCTCGTTACAAAAACTGCAAGGAGCTACAAAGCATTCTGGTGATAAAACCGGATTGGGTTACTATTGCAATGAAGGAAGTACCGTAGAAACCAGCAGCAATATAAGGCTAGGAGGGACAAAGTTTAAGACAATGAACTTTGCAAAAACTATCCAGAAGCGATTTGCTGAGACGAAATCTGGTGAAGTTATGATAGCAGATAAGCCCTTGATCCGGAAAGGAAGATATTGTGGGCTGGGATATAATGCTCCTAAGAAGCCTCGGGAGATCTGGCTCAACAAAAAGGTTGAATTAATACGGGGAAAGCCCAAATTCATCAGTAAAACAAACCAGCTCTTCCGATATTCTAGGAAGGACATGCAGTATAAGCCACAATATCGAAAACCCAGATCAAAAAGCTCATATGCTGCATGTCATGTTCGAGACAGAACAAAGAACACACACGGATCGCACAAATGCTTTGATGCACACACTGGAAAATGGATTAAGATTATCCAAGTATGGGTCCCGAAAGGTCTAATCAAACCTGGACCCAATTGAATCAAAGGGTACCAAATATACTTGACTTGTGATTGCAGGAACAACAGGAATCCAGATTGGAGCAGTCAACGTGGTATCTGGACAGTGGATGTGCAAGGCACATGACTGGGGATGACAAGCTGCTCATAGACAGAGAGTTTCTGAGTGATAGGGTAGCAAAACCAGCTGAGTGCTAGAATTTTTGTAATACGAACCAGGCTTCGGGTCTGTGTGTCGTTGGTTGCTATGAGTTCTCTTGGCTGCGGTTCAATGGAGTGGGTTTATACAAGAGTTGTATAAATCAAAGCCTTCTAGTGAAATCCTTCCCATTGTGGAATAAGGGGAGACGTAGGAGAAATTGCTCCGAACATCCAGAAACAAATCTCTCGTCCCTACTTCTTTTACATTTACGCATTTTATTAAATCGTTAAGCTGCTTGAACTGTGTTTATTCCGCATAAAAGTATTTTATTACACGAGACAACAGTACTACTAAGAAAGCTTCCCAGCTGATAACTCGGCCGGAAGTTGGCTTTGAGCTGTAAAAATTTTCAAAACAAATTTTCAAACAAAAATCTATAAAGGGAGTTCATTCACCCCCCCTCTGAACTCCCAGGTTCTATTTTCGATTCTAACATTTTCCCAGTATGAATGTCCACAAGGGTTCGTGCTAAATTTTTGTGCAATCTGTTGAGGTTTGGTTTCGTACTTTGACCATTCAGATCACACTTAGGCTGAACCTTTTCCCATGTAAATTTATCCTTCGTTGAACCACGCTTTTGCTGGTTTGAAACAGACGACTTAGGTACAGCTTTCGCCTTGCCCTTTTCAAGTCTGTTCGTTAGCCAACTGGGCTTACAGTTCTCTGGCATTATGTAACCAATACCACTTTTACCCTTTGGTTCAGCTGTCCAGTGATCTGGTCATCATACTTGACCGACTCACAAACATCATGTATCACACTGGCTTTGAAAAAATTCAACAGACGACTTAGGTACAGCTTTCGCCTTGCCCTTTTCAAGTCTGTTCGTTAGCCAACTGGGCTTACAGTTCTCTGGCATTATGTAACCAATACCACTTTTACCCTTTTGGTTCAGCTGTCCAGTGATCTGGTCATCATACTTGACCGACTCACAAACATCATGTATCACACTGGCTTTGAAAAAATTCATTTTCTTGATTTTATCATCAACCAGATCTGATTGAGTACATGTTTCCTCAGAGCTGCTTTCACCAAAGCTGAAACCTAAGCCATTTTTATCATTTAATGGCTTCTGGGTTTCATGCAGCTTACTCAAGGAACCAAAGACTTAGTCCAGTAACTCATCACTGGATTTAATCTTTCATTTTCAGATGAGAGATCACTGGACTTTATTTTCAAGGAATCATTCTCAGTTTTCAGCTTACTCAACTCAGTTTGTAATCTGTCAGTTTCCCCAAGCTGAGCAGTGCTTGGTTCAACTGAACTATTTTTCAAACATTCATTTTCTGCCTTAATTTCCTCGAATATTTGAGACAGTTTTCTGTACTCATGGACCATCTCATTTAGTGCGGTGATAAGGTCCTCACGTGTAAATTCACTATTGGAGAAATCAAATACCTCATCATCAGTTGTTTGGTTCACCATCAAGCAGTGGACTTCCTCCTTCTCACTCTCACTTGATGAGCTGCTTGATGTTGTTTCAGAATCTGAGTCCGCCCATTTGTTGTTGCTGTCCTCAGCTACAAGAACCTTTCGGTCATTCTTTTTGTGGGGCCTATTCTCAAATCTGTTCCTTCTTCTTTCTGTGGACCGCCTATCATCTTTCTTCGGCTTGTCATCTTTCTTTGGTCTGTTGAAATCAGCTGAAAAATGCCCTAGTTTGCCACAGTTATAACAATTTTGTTCAGTAGAAATCTTTTCAGATTTATGTGCATTGTTATAATTAAAAGAAGGGTTGTGAGATCTTCTCATAAATTTCCCAAACTTCTTTACGAAGAGGGACATTGCGTCGTTGCTGATTTGCTCTACTGAATTGCTTGGTGAGCTCTGTTTTGAGACTGTAGCAGCAAGAGCCTTCGTGGGTTGTGAGGTTGATGGCCCAGCCTCTGATCTGGTTTCCATCTCAAACTCATAAGATTTAAGATTTGCGAACAGATCATGGAGTTCCAGCTTGTTCAGATCTTTCAATTCTCACATTGTCATCGTCTTCACATCTCATTCCTTTGGCAGTGCTCTCATCACTTTAAGAGCCAGTTCTCTGTTGGTATACTCCTTTCCAAGGCTTGTTAGCTCAATCACAATAGAGCTGAATCTCTCGTCAAATTCTGTCATGTTCTCTCCTTTTTTCATCTTGATTGACTCATACTTCTGCTGGGCAACAGTCAGCTTGTTTTCTTTCGTCTCATCGTTCCCTTCACAGATTTTTGAGTCAGCTTTTCCCAGATATCTTTAGCAGTAGCGCAGGTCTTTATTTTGCTGAAAATATTTTTGTCCGACGTCTTGTAGAGTATGTCCTTTGCGAAGTTGTCCAGATTAGCTTTCTTTTTATCTTACAGTGTGTACTCAAGTCTGGTCTTTTCTATCCATTGTGGAGCACCAGCAGTAATAGCCATGGCCGTGTTGGCCTTCATGATCTTCATGGGTCCATCTGTTATGACGAACCACATATCATAATCTTGGGCTGCTAGATGGGCTTGCATCCTGATCTTACAATCATCATACTCCTCCTTAGAAAACATAGGAATTTTATTGTGAGAAGTAGACATCTTTGAATATAAGCACAAAAGATCAGACTGTTCAATAACTGAGATGACAAGGCTCTGATACCAATTGTTAGGATCAATAGGATCGAAACTAGATACAAAATAAGCCCAGGAGTTCAGAAGGGAGGATTGAATGAACTCCTTCGATTTTTCAATTTCAAATCCTTTTAAAACAATTTTAAAAGCCTGGGCTTAAATCAAAGCTGAGTGATCAGCTTTGAGGCTCTCAGTTCAAATCTATTTTCTCGGTTAAAAATAATGTGCGGAAATAAACCGATTAAACAGCGAATAGTAAACAAATAAAGATGCAAGTAATGTAAATAGATAGGGTCAAAGTTTGTTTTTGGAAGTTCGGATTTTAAATCCTACGTCTCCCCTTCTTCCTTTTCAGGAAGGTTCCACTAGAAGGCTTTGATGGTTACAGCTTCTACAAACACCCACTCACTTAAGCCTTGATTACAGTGAATTCCTAGAACTCAAATACAATGCAGAATTCTCTGCTGATTACAAATGAACATATTTAGAACTGCTTGAAATAGCAAGTTCTTTACAGAATCTGGTATGAATATGATATGATCAATATGGATCAAAAAACAACCTTAGGAGTTCAGAAGGGGGTTGAATGAACTCCTTAGTATTTTTAAATTTTCGAAACCTTAAAAATAATTATTACAAGCGCCTTGCTTAACTTAAATCCGAGTTACCAGATTTAAGGTATCACAGTTAAAATGCTGATCTCTCGACTAACAATAAATGTGCGGAATGAAGTCGATTAACCAGTGAACAGTGATATACTGAAAATAAATGCAGTACGTAAAAGTATAAGGTCAAGAGTTAGTTTATGGAAGTTCAGATATCAAATCCTACGTCTCCCCTTCTTCCTTTTCAGGAAGGTTCCACTAGAAGGCTTTGATGAGTACCGACACTGTAAACACCCAATCACCGAGCCTCGCTCCAGGTGAACTCCTAGCAACTCCAATCAACCAGCAGACGCGGCAGCTGTTTACAATACTTTGAATTATTCGAACTGCTTTAAAAATCAAGTTCGTTACAGACTCAATCTGAATGATAACAATGAAATACACAGACTGTAAATCTTCTGGTTTCTATACTATGAAACTCGATTCACAAAGGAGAACCAGAAGATGATATCTCAAAAATTAAGCTATTAAGAACAACTAAGAAACTGTTCTTCGAGATTGAAAGCACTGTAACTTCAAATAATTTTTGCAGTGTGGATTTCCAGTGACTGTCTGAGCTTTTGAAAGATAGAGAAAAATAGATAATAAGCTCGAGAACAATGAAGACGTTGAATAGGCGAGGATAGGATAATTGGCAGAGTGCTTCTCAATTTGAATTATTCAGCCTTTTATACCCTTTGATCTCAACGGTCATTAAATTTCGCCTAAGGAAACAAAATCCCTTTTTGAATATATGTTCATGGTACAACCATATATCCTGCTCCACCAAATGGTTATCTGCGTTTAATCAGGGCCAAATTGGCGTATATCCATATTTGAGAAAACGTCGTATAACATCCTCTGTATACTGCGTACAATCGCCCAAAATAGCTCTGCATTGCTCCTTAATTCCAGGCATTTGTACGATCCAATCGCAACCATTGATTCTTTCCAATTTAAACATATGGTAATGTTTGAAGTTGTTCGCTCCTTACGCCTGAAAGTTCTTTCCGTTAAAACGGTTATTTCTCCCTTGGTTATCTCATCGCTGATTGTGTATTCGTAGCTGTCAAAACTGAATACATAGAGAATTGAGTATTTCAACAACTGAATACTTGCGACTTCTGAAAATATACTGTTCCTAAGTCTGAGTCGAACACTTCTGATAACCTCAAGCTTATGTTCACTGATAGCTCTGTAACCACTTCTGAAATACTGAGATCTGAATTAATATACCACACTCTGTTACTCAAGTCTGAATGCACTTCGCTCTAACAACAGATCTTCCACTGTAGCTTCAAGTCTGAATAACTGTTCTCGAATGGTCAACTCAGAAGTCAATGCTTAGCTCAGAATCTTTTGAGACTTAGAAATCTTCAATCCACTTATATGACGTCACCTCTTCTGAACTCTTCAAAACACTGAGATGACGTCATGACTTCTGAAATCTTTTGCGAAAGCTTAAAGTCATTTCGTAGTCTTATTTTGTTATCACCAAAACTATTAAATTTTATCTTAACAATTTCCCCCTTTTTGGTGATGACAAAACTTAGCAGCCTTACGACTTAATAAGATATAAGAAAGAAAACTCAAAGTCGTGCTGAAATTTTATCAATCTCATTAACTGAAAAATCCTAAAACTGATTATTTAAAAACAGCCAGTATTGAGCATCCTTTTTGTAAGGTCCATAAGGTTCACCACCAGTACCAGATCCACCAGCACCACTGCTCGATCGCCTTTTCGAAGAACCCCTTCTATCACCTCTTCTACTACTTCCACCATAATCACACCACATCTGCTAGCACTACCTCCACTGGGTCTATTCTGATCATCAGGAGGCGATTGAGGGCGACTGCTACCACCTTCCCCCTTTTTGTCATTACCACCTCGGTTGATGTGGGCAACAAGTTCACCCAACTGAGAGGAAAGGTTAATATAATTTTCCTGTGCTTGCGCATGGAATTCCAGTGTAGCATTCGAGAGGGCAGCTTTGGTGTCATCAACATCCTTTCTAATGTCATCTAGGCCGGTGGCAATGGCAGCCTGCTGAGTGATGAGCTTCCGTTGAGAAGCCAAAATGTCCAGCGACAGAGCGTACTTCTGAGTTTGAATTTCCTGTCGCATATTGTTAAAAAGACCTCTATAGAGGCTGTCCTGTTGTACCAACATCTCAGTAACCTTCTTCTCAAGGATCCGTATTTCCATTAAAAGCATATCCTTGAGTTTGTCGGAGCCATTTCTCTTCTGCACACGCTCAGTTGAAATCTGATTGACTAAAGCGCGGAGTTGTGCTAATGGTTCTGTGAAATCCTGCGGGGTAACTGCAGTTTTGAGGAATCAGATTTTAGATTAGTGATTAATCGAATTGATTTGGGAATAGTCGCGTGGATTTTGAGGGTTTTTCGAGAGAAATCTGATTCCAGTAGAATTCAGACGTTAGAATTTAGCTGTAGCGCTAGCTGGTGAAAGCTGATCAGCAGTTGATGGTGTGGGAGTAAAACGCCGTCGTTTCGTGAAAACCAGCCGTAGCGCTAATGCAAGGAACCAGACGCAGCGCATTTCAGACGTCAGCGCGAGTCAACGGTACTGTAGCGAATGAGTGATGTGTCGTCGTTTCGCTATGCAGTTGTAGTGCTATCAACTGTTGCGTTGTGAGAATTGTGCCAGCTGAATGACCAGCTGTTGGGTTGAAGAACCAGTCGCTGATGATGAAGCGACGTCGTTCTGTTAAGTTGAAACGCAGCATTTTGACTGCAACTCTTTGGTTCAGATGTTGGTTTGAGTGACCAGCTGTTGCTAGTTAGGCGGCGTCGTTTTACCTTTGTTAACGGGAACCTTGTTACGCCGTCGTATTGATTAGTTGCTACGATGTTATTTTGGTATTTTTTTGGTATTATGTTGCGAATGGTTGTTGCGGCTGGTTTTGTTATAGAGGATGTGAATACCGGTCGTAAGATACCTGCTGTTACGATGTCTGCTGATTTTGGTGAGCAGCAGCTGGTGAATTGATAGATATATATAGAAGTGTTGATCGACACTTAGAATTATTCTGAACCCGATATTTCTTATCTCTATCTTCAACCCTCGATTATCTACTGTTCACCGTGATTTAATTTCCGCCGATTGTCGCAGTTCTCCGCCGATGATTTGAGCGATTTTGGTGGCGCTGGAATCTCTGTGATTTGCTTTTTTGATTTTTAACCATTTGAAGCTGTAGAACGACCTTGGATTAGAACGCGAAGCTGTTGGTGTGCGAATATTTCTAGAGAAATCTAACAGCGCTCTTTGGGTGTTGTGCGATTTTGGGTAAGTGATTCCTTGCCAAGTTTAAGAGTTGAGAAGTACTCTGTAGGATTCGGTAGTTGAATTATGCTACTGGACCTTAGAAATTTAGATGTTGAGTTCGAATTTAACTGATTGTTAGATACCCGGTACAGATTTGAGTTCCAGGGAGTCCCTGCCGTGAATTTGGTAGCGGGAGGAAGCTGACTTGCTTCGGTTGTTTGTACCGTGACTTTGTGAGAAACTGTTGAGGTAGATTTCAGCTGTTGAAGGTACGATTGAGCGTTATTTAACAGCTTCGAGCATAACCTACGAGTATCTGAGTCTTGAGTCTGGCCTATGTGAATCAGTGAATTATTTGAACTGCCTGAGTTACTGATTTGTATGTGCTGTTTACATATGTTATGCATGTAGAAATCAGATATGAATTTCTTGGCATTCATGCATACACCTTGAGCCAGATTGATTGGTTGATGACCCGAGATTAGAGCCACGTTGTGACTGGCCAACTGATGTGTTGTGCCTGAATAGTCCAACGCTATCATCGTAGTGGTGGCTGCCGGATTCGAGCATCTACTATCGAGCTGTGATGGGCTGACGGGCCCTGAATATCACAGACCGATGATTTTCACCGGCTGACTTGCTATGCGTGGTATGGATGCTCGACAGATTTGATTTCCAGTTGACTTACTGGTCTTGATATCCGATTTTCCTTGACAGCCTCATGCATCTCATGACTTTAGATACTGCATGTTTATGAGTTGCTGTTTATTTAGAGCACTTCGTAATGAGGCTTGAACTCGTACTTGTTTTCCTAATTTTGTGTTGTTTGGGTCTGTGTTACCCATTTGCAGGATCTTCAGGTAACCAAGCTGGACAGAGTGGAGGTTCAGCTGGTCGGTCCCCATTTCCTTGAGTCCCAGTCTATTTATAATATGTATCGAACCGGGGGATGCCCTGTGTTTTATTGTATTCGGGGATCTGTATTTTGAATTGTATATTGTTGTTACCTTTTTGTTGGAGTTTGAGTTAACTCCTATTTTGATTATGAATATTTTCAATGATGTTTTAAGTTCATGCCCAATTATATTTCGAAAATTTTTAAGCTTGACTTTACGCTTCCGTGATTATGTGCTTAATTGTGCTATTATCTTTGAGTGATTAGCACGGGGCCTGACAGCAGTAGGCATAAAAATCTGGTCGACCCCCATGGTAGTGTCATCTTTAGTGAAGAAAATACGAGAATCCGTAGTACTGGTATGTGGCGAAGTCAAATCTGTATCCAGGGGACGCTGAGAGATACTAGCAAAAACGACAGGATCTGGATGAGCGGACCCAGAACTAGAAGAGCTCGACTCTGAAAGAATCATATGTACATCTGTACCTCTACAAAAAACACCAACAAAAACTGAGGCATCTACGGCGATATCTACCACTGTACTGACGGCGACTATATCTCTGCAAAAATTGTGTGATCCAACTGGTTGCAAGCTACCAACTGTAGAAAACTTTAAAACTTCTATACAAACATCAGCCCATTGTTTGTGAAGCACTTTGAAAAATTCACTCACGGGGGCAAGAGTATCATCGAATTGCCATTGTGGTGACAATTCGATCGTTAGAGGGACAGTTTACTTGGGCAGACGCTGCCATAAGTCATTGGCTTCTTGAATAACCCATGTGAGACCCAAAAGTTGATAAGATTAATTGAGTTAATTAATCGGGTTTTATCGAGATCAGCTTTGAGTTGTTGCGCTTGAAGAATCTATCGGGTTTTGTTTGTCTTTAGAACAGCTTCGGTAATTGAGTTCTTTCGCAGAATCTGTTCAGCAGTTAGCGCGAGTCATCGCTAAATGTTGGCGCTCAGCATTGGTGACGTCAGCAGTAGTGGTTGTATTCAGCAGTCGTAGCAAGATCTGTTGTCGCTGAGCAGTAGAGAGCGCGCTAGCGTGTTTCAGCAGTGGGAAGATAACGTCATCGTTTGGATTAGTTGGAACGACAGCGTTTTGGACTAGCGATTGTTGCGCTTGAAGAATCTATCGGGTTTTGTTTGTCTTTAGAACAGCTTCGGTAATTGAGTTCTTTCGCAGAATCTGTTCAGCAGTTAGCGCGAGTCATCGCTAAATGTTGGCGCTCAGCATTGGTGACGTCAGCAGTAGTGGTTGTATTCAGCAGTCGTAGCAAGATCTGTTGTCGCTGAGCAGTAGAGAGCGCGCTAGCGTGTTTCAGCAGTGGGAAGATAACGTCATCGTTTGGATTAGTTGGAACGACAGCGTTTTGGACTAGCGAAGAAGACTCGATGTGAGTTGTGTTAGCGTCAGCTGTGTGAGAGATCTGTTGTTTTGTTGCGAACAAATGTTGGTTAGTGTTCAGCAGTGAGTAGCGGGTGACGTGTCCAGTTGCGATAGATTAAGTGTGGTGGATACTGTTTCTTCAGCTGTGAGAAACTTTGGCTTATAAGAGAGGACTTGGTCCTCGAATTGAGTATCCAGTTTCCATACTTAGAATATTTTCCCGATTTCCAAATCCTATCGCGATACCCTAGCTACTGTTCACCGAACCTTACCTTCTTCAATTGCCGACGGTAGACAGCTCCGACGAGAGCGAGAGTGGTAGCGTTGGAATCCTCTTGCTGAGACGCTTCGTTTGTATATCGCTTTCGTATGTTTGCTTGAAGCTGGTGAGGTGTGCGAAGACATCTCCCTTGTGTAGTCTGTTAGCATAAGCGTCGGATTTCTCTCCTAGCTTTTTGGGGTAAGTTCAGATCATGACTTTAAGCTTTTTAGAGCTTTCTGTGGTGTTACATGGGGTAGGATAGCGCTGGTTGAGTTGTAGCTCCCAGCTGTTGCTGTTTCTGTGCTTCTGTCTTTGAGCAGTTGCTTGTGTTGGCTTAGCAGGTGGTGGATCTGCGTCATTGTGGCAATCTGCTTGTAGTAATTGTTGCCCAGAGATTTGAGGTACGGATGTGAGCTTGTTTACAGCTTAGGATTGAGCATGGATTTTATGTGCCTGCTGTGTATGCTCTGTGCTGTTATTACTTGTGTCTGTGTTATAATATCAGCTGTTGCATTTGCATACACGCATATTGCTGTCGAGCCCTGTTTTTCTAGCTATGCCTGTTCTGTTGATTGTGAGTACCAGGATGCTATGTTCAAGGACGAGCAGGTAGTTCACGTATACCTTGGAGGCTGAGCGGGTAACTCCCGTACCTCATTCTCTCTGCTGGGTTTGTTAGGTTCTATGAGCGGAGTGGGTAGCTCTCACATCTCATGAGTGAGCAACAGCAGGTGGAGCTGGTTGTTAGCATCTGGTACGGTGTACTGTGATGAGTGGGTAGCTCCCATGTGCTCAATATACCATGTGGCCACTGTGTCTTTCCGTTGATCAGATCTTTCTATTGAGCTGTTGTTGAGATCCTTTGGCTCCCAGTTTTCGGTTGTATCCTTGATCCCTTGCATAGCATTTTCATATTTATCTGTTGCTTTCCTTATGCTGTTTATTACTGCTCTCCGTACTGGGGTTTGACACCGAGGTCCTCTGGGGCTGGTGTTTGTTGCCTGTGTGTTGTTTTCAGGTTTCCCAGGTTTCTCTGTTGGTCGTGGCTTTGACCCAGCGGGAGGTGCCCCAAGAGGTGGTTAGAGTGTCCCAGTAGCGTATAGCATATATGTACTAGTACTATTAGCCAGGGGATGCCCTGTGCTTGTGGGATTGTGTGTTTCTATTGTAGTACTGGTATTTGTATTTGTTTAAATGCTGTACTGTTGTATCGTGTGTTTGTAAATTGGTATATTTTAAGTATGTTTGTATTTTAAAGTATATGTTTTAAACCGTCGGGCCTAAAGCGAAAATTTTAAGCCACTTTTTGTATGCTTCCGCTATTGTTTTGCGTGGTTTAACTCTGAGTAGAGCACGAGGCCTGACAACCCAAGACCCATCAACCATGGTTTTGGTTCGAAGCCAGCATAGAGACCTGGTGGAAGTATTTGATCGTGCAATCACTGCACCACGATCTCTGTTTTCTCCCTCAAACAATCTTGAACTGCAAATGCGTTCCCACTTCAGCCCATGAATCCTCATCTGTGTTTGTAGTGTCTCCACTGCAAAGACTTGAGCACTGGAGAGAAAAGCAATAATCTGAAGATCAGTTGCTGTCGAGGGCTGACCAGCTTGAAAGTGTTGGCGATGGATTCCATGAATTTCCTCAGAAGCATCTCTCTGTATTTGGAAATTGTAAACTCCTGCCGCCTCACAGCTGTCTCTAATGAATCCGTCTCTGCCCATGCTAATAACTGTTTCTCTTTGGAAATAATACCTTTCACTAACTCAAGATCTGCCAATTTACTTAAACTGAAGGCATGAAAGAACGAAACAACATTTGTTATTACCTTCTCACGAAGCTGTACAAGGAAGTCTATATCTGCACATATCAAACTGATCATCTTTCGGGCCGGGTGCCCTTTTTTGCCGCCTCACAGCTGTCTCTAATGAATCCGTCTCTGCCCATGCTAATAACTGTTTCTCTTTGGAAATAATACCTTTCACTAACTCAAGATCTGCCAATTTACTTAAACTGAAGGCATGAAAGAACGAAACAACATTTGTTATTACCTTCTCACGAAGCTGTACAAGGAAGTCTATATCTGCACATATCAAACTGATCATCTTTCGGGCCGGGTGCCCTTTTTTGTATCCTCAACAAGAGGCGCCTTCCCCTTGTCAGCTGTACTAATTTGAGGGAGACTGGCCTTGTACCAGTCACCTTCGTGGACTTCCCGAATCTCAATGCTACGTGCGAATTTGATTCTGGTAATCTCTGCGGCTGTTACTGAAGGCAGCATCACATCTGCTGGAATCTGTTTTAGAATATCTTCAAGGGACATTGACTCTTCATCAGATGTGGGAGAGACAGTGAGTTCCAGATCCTTGCTCACGGGACCCTGTGTCCTTAGATTCCATCATGGTCGCAACATCCTTGGCTAGACTCAACACCTCAGTATCCACTGGTTCAATATATGTCTCCTCTTCTTCTGCAGACTCAATTATCTTACTTGGTTGCTTAAACCCAGACATGTCGGCATCTTCCCGAGATCTAAAAGGCTCTTGAGAAAGCTGTTTCGATGCAGTAAAAGATGCCATTTTCCTAGAGATTTCATTTCAGCTCCATCAATATTATCATCCTCATCATTGACAGCACTCGAGTGCTCAGTAACCTCGAATGCTATATCATCAGATATGGTTAACGATGGTTCCTCCATATCTGTTTCCATTTGTGCTGTTTCAGTGATAACTGTATCAATAATTTTATCCACATCATCAGAACCAGCGGTCATCCTCAGCTTTCTCTTAATGGCTCTGCGTTTAGGCGCAGGAGGATGAGCAGCTGGTATAGCAGAAGTAGGATCAACAGTCTGAATTGGTTCAGCATCTAGTGCTACTGAGACGATATCCAGATCTTTTTCTTTGGACATAGCTTTTCCAGAAGATGTCCTTTTCTTCTTGACAACAGGGCCTCATACACAGTAGCTGGTCCCTTCTTCGATACAGACTTCTTCTTAACAAACGCCACCGTAGCCACATCTGGCTCATCTGTTTCACCACGAGCGTCATTGTTTTATTTGTGGCAACGTAAGTGTTTACCGTATTTTCAGAGAGAATTTTCAAAGGAGGGAAGGTCTTCGCCTCTCCCATAGTAACAACAGGGTCGCCCTTCAGAAGAACACAAATTTGGGTAGCAAACCCCTTGGGTCTTCTGGTGGTTCTATCCACCATTTCCTTCAAGACCTCAAACAAATTTTCGCTCCAGTTGACCTTAATCCCGAAATGAGTAGCAGTAATCATCAAAAATATTTCATGGGTTACAGCATCAAAATAACCCACTTTCACAGTAATGGATTTTGCCAAGATGTCGTTCAACAAACGTAACTCATATTTCAGCAATCTCTTCTTGGATGAGAACTAACAGGCTTACCAGAATGAGAGAACAGAGTTCGTGCCTGCAACACCAATCGTTCGGTACTTCTGACAAATCGATTAACCCATCAGTAGGAAGATTGAATACCTCGGAAAACCTACTTACAGAAATTTCGACATATTTTCCTGAGACGGCACATGTAACATTTCCATCTTGGATAAGAGCGGTGTCAAAGAACTGTTCAAGTTCCTGCTCATACAACACGGAAGGACAACCTAGAAAACCTCTAAGCATAGTGGCCTCTAGGCCTCAGAACATGTTTACCATACCATCGTTGTCCTGAATCCCTAAAACAGAGTCGAAGTTGATTTGCAAAGCGTTGGAGATGTAAGAAGATGCCATTTCTGATAGTAAAATGAACAAGCGAATGCCTGAAACAAGAGTAATCTGCAAACAGAGAACACAGGAGAGCAGAAATGCAAGAGAGTTTGAAAGTAATATGCGCAAAGTAAGAGCAAAGAGAAAAGGAAACGCCATAAATATAAACAAGAATGAAAAAAGGTACTAGAGAGAGAAAATGTGGATGTGACGTTTCGCATGATGACAACCACGTGTCAATCATCCGATGGCGCGATCAATTTTGGAAATGATTTTGAAAAGATTTTCCATATTACGAAATAAGGAAATAAGAATAATATTTTAAAATGATTTCAAATTTTAATCGCGAGGGTGAAAAGGTAAATAGATAACCGGCGCCAAGTGGTTAACACGTCACAACCTTAAGATCTGTTTAATGTATCAGCAGGGGTGTTGCGAGATCTGATCGTGGATAAGTATCAACTGTGTATACATTACATCTGAGTGTATCCAGATCTCACATATTCAGTTGACTCAGCACTTATTAATTCATATCTCTCGTTCCCCCTAAAGCTGAGATCTCCCAAGTCTGATATTTTATCAAACCTGAATTCCACGATGTTCCCCCTGAATAGTAGACTCAGATTTGACAAAACCAGAAGCTGTTCAACCTGCAAATTGTTAGCGCAAAGACAATCAAGGCAGTTCTAAGAGACCCAATAGATTTCTAAAATAAGAAAACTTGCGTCTGGCAGGGGCTTTGTGAAGATGTCAGCTACTTGCTGCTCAGTCGAGACATACTCCAGCTTGACGTCCTTCTTGAGTACATGGTCTCTTATAAAATGACGCCTGATGTCTATATGCTTCGTTCTTGAATGCAGGACAGGATTTTGAGTAATCGCGATGGCACTGGTGTTGTCACAGAGAATAGGCCCTTCAGAACATCAATGCCATAGTCCTTAAGCTGGTGTTGTATCCATAAGATCTGAGCATAGCAGCTTCCAGCCGCTATGTACTCTGCTTCAGCTGTGGAAGTTGCAATAGAAGTCAGCTTCTTACTGAACCAGGAAATCAATCGATCACCTAAGAATTGACAAGTACCGCTGGTGCTTTTACGATCAACTCTACATCCTGCATAGTCTGCATCACTATAACCGACTAATTGAAAGCCTGAGTCTTTGGGATACCAAAGACCCACATTGGAAGTTCCTTTTAAATATTTAAGGATCCGTTTTACAGCAATATAGTGCGACTGTTTAGGCTCTGGTTGAAATCTAGCACACATACAGACAGCAAACACGATGTCTGATCTGCTAGCAGTTAAGTAAATCAGGGAGCCAATTATACCACGATATATTGATACCTCAATGGCAGTACCAGCTTTGTCTTTGTCTAGCTTGATTGATGAGCTCATTGGGGTCGCTGCTACTGAACAATTGTCCATGCCAAATTTCTTCAGCAGTTCTTTCATATATTTGGCTTGGTTAATGAAAATTCCATTATCCAGCTGTCTAACTTGTAAGCCAGAAAGAACGTTAGCTCGCCCATCATGCTCATCTCAAATTTGTCCTGCATTAGCTTAGAAAACTTTTGACATAGCTTGGGGTTAGTTGACCCAAATATGATATCATCAACGTAAATCTGAATTAACAGAACATGATCAGCTTTGACAAATTTAAATAGAGTCTTATCCACTGTGCCTATTGTGAAATCATGCTCGATTAGGAATTTAGATAGTGTACATACCAAGCTCTGGGTGCTTGCTTCAACCCATACAGAGCTTTATCCAATTTATAAACATAATCTGGATGTGTATGAGTTTCGAAGCCAGGAGGTTGTGCAACATACACTTCCTCTGTTAGGATGCCATTAAGAAATTCACTCTTAACATCCATTGGAAATACTTTAAAATCTTTGAATGCAGCGTATGCTAAGAACATGCGAATAGCTTCTAATCTAGCTACTGGTGCGAAGGTTTCATCAAAATCTATTCCTTCCATTTGCCTAAATCCTTGAGCTACCAGTCTAGCTTTGTTTCTTGTTACTATTCCATCTTCATTCAGTTTGTTCCTAAAGACCCATCTAGTTCCTATAACTGAATGATTTTAAGGTCTAGGTACAAGTTGCCATACGTTATTTCTCTTAAACTGATTTAGTTCTTCTTGCATTGCATCTACCCATCTTGGGTCTGCTAAGGCTTCTTCTATTTGCTTAGGTTCTATATGCGAGATGAAAGCTGAATAAAAATGATCATGCATAAGCTGGCTTCGTGTGCGAACAAGAGATTCGATGTTACCTATGACCAGTTTGGGTGGATGCTTTCTATTCCACCGGAGATCAAGTCCAATTGGGTTTGCTTCCTATTCTGCTTGGATGTCTTGCTGGATAGCCACTTCTGGATTTTCGGACACCAATTGATGCTTTGCGTTTGCATCTTGTGCATCAGATGTTGGTCGATGTATGTGAGATCTATTTGTGCAACATCTGTTTGGACATCTTGCGCATTCGTCGCTTCAGCTCCAGCAGCAGGCACACTTGGAGAGATATTATCCTGCGTTGAGTCAACGTTAGTTAAATCGATGATTACTGGATTTCCTGTCAGATCTTTTTGAGCATTGTTGTGCGGTGTGTCCAGCTCTGGTTGTATCTCTGCTGAATGTCTTTGTCGTGACACGTCATCATCTGATTCGTCAATGCTGGATGATTCTAGACGTGTACATAAATCGTTGAGGCTCGTAGCTGAGTTGGATCTAAAGCTTGTCTCACCACAGACAACGTGTGCTGATTCTTCTAAAGTTAGACTCCGATTGTTGAAAACTCGATAAGCTTTGCTAACTGCTGAATAACCTAGGAAGATACCTGCATCATATTTTGCATCAAAAGCTGTTAGGTGCTTCTTACCATTATTGTGAATGAAGCATCTACACCCAAACACCCTGAAATATGAAATATCAGGTTTCTTGCCACTCCAGATCTCATATGGGGTTTTATCATGCAACTTGTTAATCATAGATCTGTTCTGAGTATAGCAAGATGTATTAACTACTTCTGCCCAAAACTTTTGAGAAATCACGGAATAAGCAATCATAGATCTAGCAGCTTCTTTTAAAGTGCGATTTCTCCTCTCAACCAGACCGTTCTGTTGAGGAGTTCTAGCTGCAGAAAGCTCATGCTTTATCCCTATGTCATCTAGATAAGATAATTTTTGATTTAAAAACTCGGTACCACGATCACTTCTTATACTGTTGACTGTACAAGATCTGTCATTTTGTAAACGTTTTTAAAGTCGAATAAGCTTGTCAGCGGTATCAGATTTTGCTTTTAAAAACAGCACCCAAGTGAATTTTATAACATCATCAAACAACTAGGGTGTAGTTCGTTCCCTCTAAGCTTGTTACGGGAATAGGATCAAAAAGATCCATATGTAAAAGTTCTAAGCTTCGGGAAGAACGTTTACCGCCTTTATTTTTAAAAGTAGAACGGATTTGTTTACCAAGCTGACATGCGGCACAGATCTTGTCCTTAAAGAAATTGATTTTGGGCAAACCAGAAACCAGTTCATGCTGACTCAAATTGGCAAGCGTTTTAAATTTTAGATTGTTCATTCGCTGATGCCAGAACCAGCTCTTGGAAGAGTTGGCATCTAAGCAAATTTGTTCAGATCCCATTTTCTCTGACCAGTTTATAATGTAGGTATTCCCCGATATTTTACCTACCAACACAGTCAGACGATTTGGACTCTGAACTGTGCATGTGCGCTGTTGAAAATTAACTATGTAACCCTTGTCACATAGCTGACTTATGCTAATCAAATTATAGTGCAAATTATCAACAACTAAAACATCAGATATTGAAATTTTACCATGGGTAAGCTTACCCTTGCCCACAGTGTTACCATGTGAGTTATCACCAAAAACTATTTTTGCTCTTTTGTGTGGGGTAACATCTAATAGCAGCTTTGGGTTCCCTGTCATGTGTCTTGCACATCCACTATCAAGATACCAAACGTTTGATTTATCTCCAGCTTTGTACCTGTTATCCTGCAATCATTAAAACAGATTTTGGTACCCAATTTTACTTGGGTCCAGATAGGATTACCCCTTTCGGGACCCATACTTGAATGACCTTAACTGTTTTCCCAGTATTATAGTCCATAAGGGTCTGTGCGGAAATATTGTGAGATCTGTTGAGTGTTGGTTTGATATTTTGACCATTCATATCTCTCCTCGACTGAACCTTTCTCCAAACAGATTTTACCTTCTTCGAACTACGCCTGCGCTGGTGAGAAACAAACGACTTAGACCAGCTTTCGCTTTATCTTTGTCAATTCTGTTCTTTAGCCAGCTTGGCTTGGAGTTCTCAGGTCTTAGAAAACCGATACCAGCTTTTCCTTTTTCATTCAGCTTTGAAGAGTTCTGGTCATCAACCTCACTGACTCGCATGTATCATGTGTCATACTAGCTTTGAAAAAGCTCATCTTTTTGAACTTGTCATATACCAGATGTGACTGAGTACTGGTTTCTCCAGCACTGCCTTCACTAGCATTGAAACCTAAGCCAGTTCTATCATTCGCTTGCTTCTAAATTTCACACAACTTATCTAGAGAAACAGAAGACTAGGTCCAGGAGCTCATTATCAAATTTAACTTTTCAATTTCAGACTCGAGCTCACTGGATCTTATCCTCAAAGATTCATTCTCAGTCTTCAGCTTACTCAACTCAATTTGTAAACCGTCAGTTTTACCAAGTTGAACAGAGCTTGGTTCCACTGAACTATTTTTCCAATCTACGTTTTCAGCCTTGACTTCCTCGAATTTCTGAGAAAGCTTACGGTACTCATGGACCATTTCATTTAGTGCGGTGATTAGATCCTCTCGTGTAAATTCAGTATTTGAAAAATCGAATCCTCATCTTCCGAAGTCTGATTAGCCATGAGACAGTGAACTTCCTCATGTTCACTATCGCTGGATAAAGAGCTGCTTGATGAGGAATCGGTATCAGCCCAGTTCTTGTTGCTCTCCTCAGCAACTAGTACTTTGCGATCATTCTTTCTGCTGGGCCTCTTATCAGCTCTTGTCCTCATCCTTCTATCCTTTGATCTTTCCTTGGATCTATCATATTTCTTCTCATCCCTCTTGAATCATTCCTCTTTCTTGGGCCTGTTTCATTCAACAGCAAAATGCCCTGGACGACCACAGTTAAAACAATTTTGGTCAGTGGTAACCTTATCAGATTTATGTGCATTATTATAAGAGAAAGAAGGGTTGTAGGATTTTCTCATGAATTTCCCAAACTTCTTAACGAAGAGGGACAAGGCATCGTTTCTGAGTTGTTCTGCAGACTTGCTCGTGCTTGGATAGAACTGTTCAGATGTTGTTGCTACTAGTGCTTTGGTTGGTTGAGATGTTGAGGGTCCAGCTTCAGATCTTGTTTCTAACTCGAATGATGAGACCTGGAAATTGTATGAGATTAATTTGGTTGGAAGTAATCGGTTTGGAGATTACTGGTGATTCACATCTCTGTTTGGATGTTTTGATTTCTTTTTCGGGTCAGATTTCACATTTAGAGCATTTCTGGAAGTTTTCGTATTTTTGAGATTTTGGGTAAAATCTTGTTTCGTGGTGAGAGCTGGTTGATTTGGTGAAATCCAGTCGTAGCGTGTTTTGGTAGCGCGAGATTCCTAAACGCCGTCGTTTTAGTGAAAGCTGGTAGCGTTGGTATCCAACTGCTGCTTTAATTTTTTTTTGAGGGCAAACGTCAGCGTTTCGATAAGTTGGTGTGACGTCGTTTGGATGTTGCGACTGGTACCAGCTACGAGGATTTGTTCGCGTGTGTGTCGACTGGTTGTCCAGCTAAGAGCAGACGTCAACGATGGTCAACTTTACTGTAGCTTGCGTCTGGTTGTTTTGCGCGAGAACTAGCGACTGGATGACGTAGGCTATGCGTCGTCGTTTTAGTTAGCACTAAGGAATCCAGTCGATGGGTTAGCGACCAGCTGTTGGGTCTGTGCGACGCCGTTTTAGTAAGTTGGAACACAGCGTTTTGATGAAACTACTGGTATCAGCTTTTGAGTGTTTGACCATCCAGCTTTTAGATTTGAGAACCAGTCGTTGGGTTGTCCAGCTTTTGAGGATTTTGTAGAGCAACTGCTGGTTTTGTCGGTGGACATTTTAACCAGATTTCAGCAGTTGTGAGATTTATTTAAGGAAGACTTGGTCTTCGATTTCAAGCAACAGATCCCATACTTAGCGAAATATTATCTTGGTTGTCGACCTCTGTTCTTCGAACCCTAGTACTGTTCACCGTGAGTTTCTCTGGCGAATTCCCGTCGTTTTCGACCGTTGTTTGGTTCGTGCGAGGTAGCGTTGGATTCCTATCGAGAAGCTCTTCCTTTCTGTAACATTCTTGGAGGCTGTTGTTGGCTAGAGCGAGATCACGAAGTTGCTGTCTTCGGCCGTGTGTTGCGTCGTTGAGGTAGAACTTCAAATTGTTGTTGAGATCTTAGTATTAGCCTTTGCTAGGAATTAAGGTACGGATTGGAGCTTGTAATACAGCGATGTTAGGGCTTTGATTATTTGTGAGATGGCTATTGCTGGCTGCTGTTTTGTGAGATGACTGTTGGTTATGTGGTGTATACTTGCTGATGCTATTATTGTTTCGCATATGTTTATATGCTTGTTATTCCAGCATGTTGCATACACGCATTTGCATCTCCGTTCAGCTTTTGCAGCCATTGCTTCGTTGTTAATTATTCTGTTACTTACCAGGATGCGAGGGAGAGCGGTGATTTCGCACTCTCATTTCCCCTAGGCGCCGAGTGGCTAGCTACCACAGTTCATAGGTTGGGTTGTTGATGCATCTGGTAAGGGTGGGCGAGTAGGGGTGAGTGGGTAGCACCCACATGTCCTACACTCACCGTGGCCACATATTCTGTTGCAGATTCCGTTGAGCTGGTGTCTTCTTCCTCATGCATAGCATCTGCATTTTATTCTTGCTGTTTACTGCTGTTTTATAGTTGCTCTCCGTACTGGGGTTTGACCCCATGTCCTTCTGGGGCTTGGTTGTTTTCCTTGTTGTGTTGTTTTCAGGAAACCCAGGTTCTACAGCTGGTCGTGGTTTTAACCCAGCTGGTGGCGCCCCAGGAGGTGGTTAGAGTATCCCAATGGCGTATAGAATATTTATACAGGGGGATGCCCTGCGCTTGTTGTTGTATTTGGTTGTTGGAGTTTGATACATGTTATCAGTGCTGTCGTTATGCTATACTGTTGGTCATTTTTTTAACTGGGATATCTATTTTGAGTATCGCACTGTTTTAATTTATATTGTTTTAAACCGTCAGGCCAAAAGCTAAAATTTTACCCGCTTTTTAGTAGCTTCCGCATGTGTTTGTATGTTTTATCTCTGATTAGAGCATGAGGCCTGACATTTTTGGTATCAGAACTTAAGCTGGGATAATCTCAATTTCTTTGATCACACTTGAGTCTAGGCACAGTGTTGTGTGTTGCATGTTCTTGACTATGTGATTATGTGCTGCATCTTGTTGTTCTATCTATGCTGTATCTGTTATGTTTTGCTTGATCCTGTTGAGTGTTTTCGTAGATGCCGCCTAGACGTCGTGGTAGAGGTATGGGGCAGTTTGAGGAATCAGCAGGATAGAATGAGGACCGGCGTAGCGCTCTTAGTCGTTCCCATAGTAGGAATGAGGAGGAGGAGGAAGTTGGTGACTTGCCTCCCCCGATGGAGCGGATGGATGTTGTTATAGCACGGTTTCAGCGAATGAACCCTCCAGTCTTTTATGGTGACGAGTCCAGTGAGGATGCAGACTCGTGGCTTAGGAATATTATTGGTCTTTTTGATCGGGTGCAGTATGATGATGATCTTCGGTTGAGTTTAGCGTCCCTCTTGCTTAGGAAGGCTGCAGAGCGCTGGTGGCGAGGTGCTTCGAGTACCTTGTTAGAGACCGGTGTTGGGATCTCTTGGGACAGTTTTTGCGAGACCTTCCGGCAAGAGTATGTACCCGAGTCTTATGTGAATGCCCGGGAGCGGGAGTTCGACCATCTGGAGCAGGGTTCCATGACTGTTCGGGAGTATGCTGGGAAGTTTTCTTCTCTGTTGGCGTATGTTCCCCATGTTTCTGGCCAGGAGAGGGCCAAGCGGACTAGATTTCTTGAGGGCTTGAACTAAGAGTTGTATCAGATGGTGTTGACTAGCAAACCCAAGAGCTATGCTGAAGCAGTTGACACTGCTATTGATATCGAGGAGGGTTTGCAGAGTCATCGTGCTCGCAGACAACAGGTAGCGCAGGTTAGTCGCCCTGCTATTCAGGGAGCACAGTCTTCACAGTCCTCCCAGTCAGCCCATCAGCCCCAGCAGCAGGTGGCTCAGCAGTCTGGCCGTCAGAGGTTTCGACCCCGCGGTCAGCAGTTCAAGAAGAAGTCGGGTTCTGGCTCTTCTGGTTTGGGCAGCTCGAGTAGCAGTGGTTCTCGGGCTGAGTTTTGCGGTTTTGCGGTGGAAAGCATCCGTCCACGTAGTGTGTTGGTGTGCAGGGTTCCTGCAACCTTTGTGGTCAGTACGGGCATTTTTCTAGAGTGTGTCCGTCAGCTGGATCACAGCAGACCGCGGCCCAGCCTCAGGGTCGAGGAGGTCAGTCTAGGGGTCGTTCCCCTCAGTTTCCGCAGCCCCGATTTGGTGAGACTCAGTTTAGGCCGTTTCAGCATCCTGGTCCGTCGCGGTTCGGACAGTCGTCTTACCCTTTCTTCTCTGGACCCCAGCATGCTCAGGTTAACGCCATCACTAGGGAGCAGGCCGAGGAGACACCGAGTCGGGTGATCGCAGGTACTTGCCTTGTCTTTGACTTTCCTGCGAGTGTGTTGTTTGACACCGGTGCATCGCATTTGTTTATTTCTGATTCGTTTGTTGTTGAGCATGGTCTGTGTACCATTCCATCACTAGGGAGCAGGCCGAGGAGACACCGAGTCGGGTGATCGCAGGTACTTGCCTTGTCTTTGACTTTCCTGCGAGTGTGTTGTTTGACACCGGTGCATCGCATTTGTTTATTTCTGATTCGTTTGTTGTTGAGCATGGTCTGTGTACCATTTCTTTACGCGATGCCATTTCTGTTTCTACCCTGGGTGGTGTGAGCTTGTTCTCTCAGGAGGTTTTGTGGGATGGTGTGTTGCGTTTTGGTGAGCCTGTGTTGGTGGCGAGCTTGATCCGTTTGATGCTTTGGGATTTCGATTGCATATTTGGGATGGATGTGCTGTCCAACTATAAGGCCTCCGTGGATTGCTTTCATGGGATTGTGCGCTTTAGGCCGTTGTCTAGAGAGAAGTGGGACTTCTACGGCCAGGATTATAGATCGAAGATCCCGTTGGTCTCAGCGATGGAGATGTTTAGCTTGTTGTCTTTGGAGAATGCTGGTTTTATGATCTACGCGTTGGATGCGTCTTCTTCTTCCCGTGTGCAGCTTAGTGACGTTCCCGTGGTGCGATATTTACCGGATGTGTTTCTGGAGGGGATTCCTGGTTTCCCTCTGAGGCGGGAATTGACTTCAGCATAGAGCTGGTGCCTGGCACAGCTCCGATTTTGCGTGCTCCTTATCGTCTGGCGCCTGCGGAGTTGAGAGAACTCAAGGTACAGTTAGATGATTTGCTGGAGAAAGGTTTTATCCGACCTACTATGTCGTCGTGGGGAGCGCCCATTCTGTTTGTGAAGAAGAAGGATGGCTCAATGCTGATGTGCATTGATTTTCGCCAGTTGAACAAAGCCACTGTGAAGAACAAGTACCCGTTACCGAGAATCGATGATCTGTTTGATCAGTTGCAAGGTTCTGCGGTGTATTCAAAGATTGATCTTAGTTCCGGGTACCATCAGCTGAGAGTGAGAGAACAAGATATCGCGAAGACTGCTTTTCGTACCAGGTACGGGCATTTCGAGTTTCTGGTTATGCCGTTTGGATTGACTAATGCCCCTGCAGTCTTTATGGATTTGATGAATCGAGTTTTCCACGAGTTTATTGATCAGTTTGTGATCGTGTTCATCTATGACATCTTAGTCCATTCGAAGACTCCTTTGGAGCACAAGGAGCATTTGCGTATTGTCCTTCAGACGCTGAGCGACCAGCAGTTGTATGCAAAGTTTTCCAAGTGTGAATTCTGGTTGGATCGCGTCGTATTCTTGGGACATGTGATTTCAGCCGAGGGGATTTCGGTGGATCCCAGTATGGTTGATGCTGTTTTGAACTGGAAGCATCCCAGGAATGTTTCCGAGATTCGTAGTTTCTTGGGTCTGGCTGGCTATTATCGTCGCTTCATTGAGGGATTCTCAAGTATAGCAAAGCCTATGACTCAATTGACTCAGAAGGACAAGCGTTTTGTTTGGACTGAGCAGTGCGAGAATGCCTTTCAACTGCTTAAGGAGAAGCTGACTACTGCGCCTGTGTTGGCTCTGCTGTCCGGATCAGGTGTATTCGTTGTTTGTTCTGACGCTTCGCTCAATGGATTGGGTTGTGTTTTGATGCAGAATGGTCGAGTCATTGCGTATGCCTCGCGGCAGCTAAAACCGCATGAGACTCGTTATCCAGTCCATGATTTGGAGTTAGCAGCGGTGGTCTTTGCGTTGAAAATCTGGCATCACTACCTGTATGGCGAGCAGTTTGTGGTGTACTCCGACCACAAGAGTTTGCAGTATCTGTTTTCGCAGCCTGACCTGAACATGAGACAACGTCGTTGGATGGAGCTGCTAAAGGACTTTGATTGTGAGATCAAGTACCAGCTTGGGAAGTCGAACGTAGTGGCCGATGCTTTGAGTAGGAAGGCTAGTGAGATGCTTGCGTCATTGTACATCTCTAAGGATCAAGAGCATCTTAACACTATGGGTTGGAGATTCTACCCGGCTGAGGATCGCGTTGTGGTTTCATCGTTCCAAGTGGAGCCACAGATTGTTTCTACCATTCGAGCAGCTCAGAGGACTGATCCGTCTATCCACGATTTGAATTTAAAGGAAACAGGTGCCGGGAGGCGCGATCAATCGAAAAACAATAACATACTACGACATTCATAGGATGTTTAAGCAGATTACCTTGCTGGCACTTGTGCCTGGCTCCAACCGTGATTACAATAATCCGGCTCTTCTCGGTAGATTGCGGTAGTTTACGCCAATCCGGTCCACGACCAGATCCGAGACTCCTTCGTCAGGCTGCACTAGAAGCGCTGACGAGATCAGCACGAACGGATTCTCCTCGTCGAACTGGCCGGAAACAATTTTTCCGGCGAAGACGGCGGCGGCGGCGCGTGGAGGCGACGGCGTCGGCGGCTTTTGAGAGGAGGGAGGAGGCGTATTGGTGCTTAGGGTTAGGTTATGAATATTGTGTTGTTTAATGAAGTCATTAAGTCTAAATAAATAGACTAAAAGATGGACTTGGGCCGGTCCAACGGGCCCGGGTCCAAATGACGATATCTATCGCTGCGACTTCATCGTAACTCCGATCGCCGATCAGATCGGACCGATCGACTCAGTTTCCAAAACTGAATGTTATGATGTGAAAAACAATTTTTCAGATCATCTAACCCCAAATTGCAAAATGACCGTTTTGCCCCTCAACAGCGTCAAATCCCGGTTTGACCCCTGTTGACTTTTAGGAAGTCAATGACGATATCTATCGCTGCGACTTCATCGTAACTCCGATCGCCGATCAGATCGGACCGATCGACTCAGTTTCCAAAACTGAATGTTATGATGTGAAAAACAATTTTTCAGATCATCTAACCCCAAATTGCAAAATGACCGTTTTGCCCCTCAACAGCGTCAAATCCCGGTTTGACCCCTGTTGACTTTTAGGAAGTCGCACTACCCAAAATCCTCTTCTCGTGCTCAACACATGGAGCTGAGTATCCGTGTGGGA
>KQ992599.1:33262-44538 GCA_001598015.1 Dorcoceras hygrometricum | reverse complement strand
ATTCCCGTCGTTTCCGACCGTTGTTTTGGGCGTTTGAGGTAGCGTTGGACTCCTCTCGAGAAGCTCTTCCATCTTATACCATTCTTGGAGGCTGTTGTTAGCTAGAGCGAGGTCGCGAAGTTACTGTCTTGGCCGTGTGTTTGCTGTGAGCAGTATCTTCGAATTGTTGTAAGATCTTAGCTTTAGTAAGTTGATTTAAGCTCCCTGTTAAGTGGTATTGATGGGATTGATCTCTGGTTGAGTTGTAACTCCCGGCAGTACCTTTTGTGTATTTGAGTCCCGATGATTTATGCCCCTGTGTGCTTTGACAGGTTGTTGTTCAGCTTTCTCGGGACCTTTGTTGTGGTAATTATTACACAGAGGTATAAGGTACGAATTGGAGCTTGTAACACAGCGATGTTATGGCTTGGATAATTTGTGAGATGGATATTGCTGGCTGCTGTTTTGTGAGATGACTGTTGGTTATGTGGTGTATACTTGCTAATGCTATTGTTGTTTCACATATGTTTATATGCTTGTTATTCCAGCATATTGCATACACGCATTTGCATCTCCGTTCAGCTTTTGCAGCCATTGCTTCGTTGTTATTGTTCTGTTACTTACCAGGATACGAGGGCGAGCGGTGATTCCGCACTCTCATTTCCCCTATGCGCGGAGTGGCTAGCTACCACAGTTCATAGGTTGGGTTGTTGATGCATCTGGTAAGGGTGGGCGAGTAGGGGTGAGTGGGTAGCACCCACATGTCCTACACTCACCGTGGTCACATATTCTGTTGCAGATTCCGTTGAGCTTTTGTCTTCTTCCTCATGCATAGAATCTGCATTTTATTCTTGCTGTTTACTGCTGTTTTATAGTTGCTCTCCGTACTGGGGTTTGACCCCATGTCCCTCTGGGGCTTGGTTGTTTTCCTTGTTGTGTTGTTTTCAGGAAACCCAGGTTCTACAGCTGGTCGTGGTTTTAACTCAGCTGGTGGCGCCCCAGGAGGTGGTTAGAGTATCCCAGTGGCGTATAACATATTTATATGTATCAGTATTCTTAGCCAGGGGGATGCCCTGCGCTTGGTGTTGTATTTGGTTGTTGGAGTTTGATACATGTTATCGTTGCTGTCGTTATGCTCTACTGTTGGTCATTTTATAACTGGGATATCTATTTTGAGTATCGCACTATTTTAAATTATATTGTTTAAAACCGTCAGGCCAAAAGCGAAAATTTTACCCGCTTTTTAGTTGCTTCCGCATGTGTTTGTATGTTTTATCTCTGATTAGAGCACGAGGCCTGACACGAACTCATATGCTTTAAGATTTGCAAACAGATCATGCAGTTCCAGCTTGTTCAGATCTTTCGATTCACGCATAGCCATTGTCTTAACATCTCATTCCCTTGGAAACGCTCTCATCACTTTGAGTGTCAGCTCTCTGTTGCTGTACTCCTTTCCCAAGCTTGTCAACTCAATTACCACAGCACTAAAACGTTCGTCAAACTCCGCCATAGTTTCTCCATCTTTCATTATAATTGATTCATATTTCTGCTGGGCCACAGTTAGCTTGTTCTCTTTCGTCTCATCATTGCCCTCGCAGATTTGTATTATCTTATCCCAGATTTCCTTGGCAGTGGTACAGGTTTTGATTTTGCTGACATATTTTTGTCCAGCGTCTTGTAGAGGATATCCCTGGCCACATTGTCCAGATTCGCTTTTCTCCTCATTAGTGTACTCGTGTCTCCTCTTTTCAACATATTCTGGTGCACCATCAGTCGTTGCGAATGATATGTTGATCTTCATAATTTTCATTGGGCCATCAGTGAAGACTGACCACATGTCATCGTCTTGAGCAGCCAAGTGCGCTTGCATTCTGATCTTCCAGTCATCATAGTCCTCCTTAGAAAACATAGAAATTTTGTTGTGATAGGTAGACATATTGAAGTATATAACTCACAAATAACAGACTGTTCAATACTGAGATAGCGCAGGCTCTGATGCCAATTGATAGGATCAATATGGATCGAAAAACAGCCTTAGGAGTTCAGAAGGGGGGGTTGAATGAACTCCTTAGTATTTTTAAATTTTCGAATCCTTAAAAATAATTTTTACAAGCGCCTTGCTTAACTTAAATCCGAGTTACCAGATTTAAGGTATCTCAGTTAAAATGCTGATCTCTCGACTAACAATAAATGTGCGAAATGAAGTCTATTAACCAGTGAACAGTGATATACTGAAAATAAATGCAGTAAGTAAAAGTATAAGGTCAAGAGTTTGTTTATGGAAGTTTGGATATCAAATCCTACGTCGCTCCTTCTTCCTTTTTAGGAAGTTTCCACTAGAAGGCTTTGATGAGTACAGACACTATAAACACCCAATCACCGAGCCTCGCTCCAGGTGAACTCCTAGCAACTCCAATCAACCAGAAGACGCAGCAGCTGTTTACAATACTTTGAATTATTCGAACTGCTTTAAACAGCAAGTTCGTTATAGACTCAATCTGAATGATAACAATGAAATACAATGGTTTTGAGACTGTAAATCTTCTGGTTTCTCTACTATGAAACTCGATTCACAAAGGAGAACCAGAAGATGATATCTCGAAGATTAAGCTATTAAGAACAACTAAGAAACTGTTCTTCGAGATTGAAAGCATTGGAACTTAAAATAATTTTTGCAGTGTGGATTTCTAGTGACTGTGTGAGCTTTTTAAAGATAGATTCAAATAGATAATATGCTCGAGAATGATGAAGACGTAGAATAGGCGAGGATAGGATAATTGGCAGAGTGCTTCTCAATTTGAATTCTTTAGCCTTTTATACCCTTTGATCTCAACGGCATTAAATTTTGCCAAAGGAAACAAAATCCCTTTTTTAATATATGTACATCGTACAACAGTATATCCTGCTCCATCAAATGGTAATCTGCGCTTCATCAAGGCCAAATTGTCGTATATCCATATTTGAGCAAACATCATATAACGTCCTCTGTATACTGTGTACAATCGCCCAAAATAGCGTGACATTGTCTCCTTAATTCCAGGCATTTGTACGATCCAATTGCAACCATTGATTCTTTCCAATTTAAACATAAGGTAACGTTTGAAGTTGTTCGCTCCTTACGCCTGAAAGTTATTTTCGTTAAAACAGTTCTTTCTCCCTTGGTTATCTCATCGCTGATTGTGTATTCGTAGCTGTCAAAACTGAATACATATAGAACTGAGTATTTGAAACAACTGAATACTTGCGACTTCTGAAAATATACTGTTCCTAAGTCTGAGTCGTACACTTCTGATAACCTCAAGTCTGATGTTCGCTGATAGCTCTGTAACCACTTCTGAAATACTGAGATCTGAATTAATATACCACACTCTGTTACTCAAGTCTGAATGCACTTCGCTCTAACAACAGATCTTCCACTGTAGCTTCAAGTCTGAATAACTGTTCCCGAATGGTCAACTCAGAAGTCAATGCTTATCTCAGAATCTTTTGAGACATAGAAATCTTCAATCCACTATATGACGTCACGACTTCTGAACTCTTCAAAACACTGAGATGACGTCATGACTTCTGAAATCTTCTGCGAAAGCTTAAAGTCATTTCTTAGTCTTATTTTGTTATCACCAAAACTAATAAATTTTATCTTAACAATTTCTCCCTTTTTGGTGATGACAAAATCTAGGAGCCTTACGACTTAATAAGATATAAGCAAGAAAAATCAAAGTCGTGCTGAAATTTTATCAATCTCATTAACTGAACAATGTACAAAAGATTTGTACAAAAACTGAAAAATCCTAAAACTGATTTTCCAAACAGCCAGTATTGAGCATCCTTTTTGTAAGGTCCATAAGGTTCACCACCAGTACCAGATCCACCAGCACCACTGCTCGATCGCCTTTTCGAAGAACCCCTTCTATCATCTATTCTACTACTTCCACCAGAACCACCACCACCTCTGCTATCACTACCTCCAGTGGGTCTATTCTGGTCATCAGGAGGCGGTTGAGGGCGGATGCTACCACATTCCCCCTTTTTGTCATTACCACCTCGGTTGATGTAAGCAACAAGTTCACCCAACTGAGAGGAAAGGTTATTATAATTTTCCTGTGCTTGCGCATGGAAGTCCAGTATAGAATTCGATAGGGCAGCTTTGGTGTCATCAACATCCTTTCTAATGTTATCTAGGCCGGTGGCAATGGCAGCCTGCTGAGTGATTAGCTTCCGTTGAGAAGCCAAAATGTCCAGCGACAGAGCGGACTTCTGAATTTTAATTTCCTATCGCATATTGTTAAACGGACCTCTATAGAGGCTGTCCTATTGTACCAACATCTCAATAACCTTCTTATCAAGGCTCCGTATTTCCATTAAAAGCATATCCTTGAGTTTGTTGGAGTCATTTCTCTTCTGCACACGCTCAGTTGAAATCTGATTGACTAAAGCACGGAGTTGTGCCAATGGTTCTGTGAAATCCTTCGGGGTAACTGCAGTAGGCATCAAAATCTGGTCTACCCCCATGGGAGTGTCATCTGTAGTGAAGAAAATACGAGAATCCGTAGTACTGGGATGTGGTGAAGTCAAATCTATATCCAGGGGACGCTGAGAGATACTAGAAAAAACGGCAGGATCTGGATGAGCGGACCCAGAACTGAAGAGCTCGGCTCTGAAGGAATCATATGTACATCTGTACCTCTGCGAAAAACACCAACAAAAACTGAGGCATCTACGGCGATATCTACCACTGTACTGACGGCGACTATATCTCTGCAAAAATTGTTTGATCCAACTGGTTGCAAGCTACCTACTGTAGAAAACTTTACAACTTCTATACAAACATCAGCCCATTGTTTGTGAAGCACTTTGAAAAATTCACTCACGGGGGCAAGAGTATGATCGAATTGCTGTTGTGGTGACAATTCGATCGTTAGAGGGACAGTTTTCTTGGGCAGACGCTGCCATAAGTCATTGGCTTCTTGAATAACCCAAGACCCATCAACCATGGTTTTGGTTCGAAGCCAGCATAGAGACCTGGTGGAAGTATTTGATCGTGCAATCACTGCACCACGATCTCTGTTTTCTCCCTCAAGCAATATTGAACTGCAAATGCGTTCCCACTTCAGCCCATGAATCCATCTGTGTTTGTAGTGTCTCCACTGCAAAGATATGAGCACTGGAGAGCAAAGCAATAATCTGAAGATCAGTTGCTGTCAAGGGCTGACCAGCTTGAATGTGTTGGCGATGGATTCCAAGAATTTCCTCAGAAGCATCTCTCTGTATTTGGAAATTGTAAACTCCCAACGCCTCACAGCTGTCTCTAATGAATCCGTCTCTCCCAAGCTAATAACTGTTTCTCTTTGGCAATGATACCTTTCACTAACTCAAGATCTGTCAATTTACTTAAACTAAAGGAATGAAAGAACGAAACAACATCTGCTATTACCTTCTCACGAAGCTGTACAAGGAAGTCTATATCTGCACATATCAAACTGAACATCTCCCGGGCCCGGTGCCCTTTTATTGTATCCTCAACAAGAGGCGCCTTCCCCTTGTCAGCTGTACTAATTTGAGGGAGACTGGCCTTGTACCAGTCACCTTCGTGGACTTCCCGAATCTCAATGCTACGTGCGAATTTGATTCTGGTAATCTCTGCGGCTGTTACTGAAGGCAGCATCACATCTGCTAGAATCTGTTTCAGAATATATTCAAGGGACATTGACTCTTCATCAGATGTGGGAGATACATTGAGTTCCAGAGCCTTGCTCACGGACCCTGTGTCCTCAGATTCCATCATGGTCGCAACATCCTTGGCTAGACTCAACTCCTCAGTATCCACTGGTTCAATATCTGTCTCCTCTTCTTCTGCAGACTCAATTATCTTACTTGGTTGCTTAAACCCAGACATGTCGGCATCTTCCCCAGATCTCAAAGGCTCTTGAGGAATCTGTTTCGATGCAGTAAAAGATGCCATTTTCCTAGCGATTTCATTTTCATCTCCATCAAGATTATCATCCTCATCATTGATAGAACTCGAGTGCTCAGTAACCTCAGATTCTATATCATCGGATATGGTTAACGATGGTTCCTCTCCTCTTCTTCTGCAGACTCAATTATCTTACTTGGTTGCTTAAACCCAGACATGTCGGCATCTTCCCCAGATCTCAAAGGCTCTTGAGGAATCTGTTTCGATGCAGTAAAAGATGCCATTTTCCTAGCGATTTCATTTTCATCTCCATCAAGATTATCATCCTCATCATTGATAGAACTCGAGTGCTCAGTAACCTCAGATTCTATATCATCGGATATGGTTAACGATGGTTCCTCCATATCTGTTTCCATCAGTGATGTTTCAGTGATAACTGTATCAATAATTTTATCCACATCATCAGAACCAGCGGTCATCCTCAGCTTTCTCTTAGGGGCTCTGCGTTTAGGCGCAGGAGGATGAGCAGCTGGTATAGCAGAAGTAGGATCAACAGTCTGAATTGGTTCAGCATCTAGTGCTACTGAGACGATAGCCAGATCTTTTTCTTTGGACACAGCTTTCCCAAAAGATGTCTTTTTCTTCTAGACATCAGGGGCCTCAGACACAGCAGCTGGTCGCTTCTTCGACACGGACTTCTTCTTAACAAACGCCACCGTAGCCACATTTGGCTCATCTGTTTCACCACGAGCGTCAATTGTTTTATTCATGGAAACGTAAGTGGTTACCGTCTTTTCAGAGAGAATTTTCAAAGGAGGGAAGGTCTTCGCCTCTCCCAGAGTAACAGCAGGGTCACCCTTCAGAAGAACACAAATTTGGGCATCAAATCCCTTGGCTCTTCTGGTGGTTCTATTCACCATTTCCTTCAAGACCTCAAACAAAATTTCGCTCCAGTTGACCTTAATCCCGAAATGAATAGCAGTCATCATCAAAAATCTTTCTTGGGTTACAGCATCAAAGGAACCCGCTTTCACAGTAATGGATTTTGCCAAGATGTCGTTCAAAAAACAAAACTCATATTTCAGCAATCTCTTCTTGCATGAGAACTGAACAGGCTTACCAGAATGAGAGAACAGAGTTCGTGCCTGCAACACCAAATCGTTCGGTACTTCTGACAAATCGATTAACCCATCAGTAGGAAGATTGAATACCCCGACAAACCTACTTACAGAAATTTCGACATATTTTCCTGAGACGGCACATGTAACATTTCCATCTTGGATAAGAGCGGTGTCAAAGAACTGTTCAAGTTTCTACTCATACAACACGGATGGACAACCTAGAAAACCTCTAAGCCCAGTGGCCTCTAGGGCTCGGAACATGTTCACCATACATTTCGTTGTCCTGAATCCCTAAAAAAGAGTCGAAGTTGATTTGCAAAGCGTTGGAGATGTAAGAAGATGCCATTTCTGATAGTAAAATGAACAAGAGAATGCCTGAAACAAGAGTAATCTGCAAACAGAGAACACAGGAGAGCAGAAATGCAAGAGAGTTTGAAAGTAATATGCCCAAAGTAAGAGCAAAGAGAGGAAATGCTGTAAATATAAAGAAGAATGCAAAAAGGTACTAGAGAGAAAAATGTGGATGTGACGTTTCGCATTATGACAACCACGTGTCAATCATCCGATGACGCGATCAATTTTGGAAATGATTTTGAAAAGATTTTGTCAATATTACGAAATAAGAAGAATATTTTAAAATGATTTCAAATTTTAACCTGAGGGTGAAATGGTAAATAGATAACAGGCGCCAAGTGGTTAACACGTCACAACCTTAAGACCTGTTTAATGTATCAGCAGGGGTGTTGCGAGATCTGATCATGGATAAGTATCAACTGTGTATACATGACATCTGAGTGTATCCAGATCTCACATATTCAGTTGACTCAGCACTTATTAATTCAGATCTTTCGTTCCCCCTAAAGCTGAGATCTCCCAAGTCTGATATTTTATCAAACCTGAATTCCACGATTTTCCCCCAGAACAGTAGACTCATATTTGACAAAAACAGAAGCTGTTCAACCTGAATTGTAAGCGCAAAGACAATCAAGACAGTTCTAAGAGACCCAATAGATTTCTAAAATAAGAAAACTTAGCGTCTGTGTCAGGCCTCGTGCTCACAACAGAGATAAACAACGCACAAACAAGCGAAAGCTAATAAAAAGCGGGTAAAATTTTTGCTTTTGGCCTGAAGGTTTAAAACAATATAATTAAAATACAACAATACTTAAAATAGATATCCCGGTTTATAAAACCAACCAATCAAAGGTTACAACATACAATCAAACAGCACAGAAAATGGCATCCCAAGGCTAACAGCTAACTAAATCATATAAGCATCACCCAGGACATCCCACCCGCGGTGATACCAGTGCATATAAATAATATACATAACTGGGACACTCTAACCACCTCCTGGGGCACCTCCAGCTGGGTTAAACCCACGACCAGCTGTAAAACCTGAGTTCCCTGAAAAACAACACAACAAGGAAAACAACCAAGCCCCAGAGGGACATGGGGTCAAACCCCAGTACGGAGAGCAACTGAAATAGCTAAAGGAAAGCATAAGATAAAATGCAGATGCTATGCATGATACACCAGATAACAACTGAAGGCTTCAACCGAAAAGGGAGCCAAGGAACTCAAACGTAGCTCCATAAGATCTGCAACGAATCAGTGGCCACGGGGTGTGTTCAAAGTGTGGTAATGAGCCACTCGCCTTGACACTACACCTGAATACTAGATGCATCAAACAACTCAACCTGTTGTTGCCTCGCCCCTGAACTGTGGTAGTTAACCACTCGGCGCATGGCGGCTAACAGATCCCAGCAGGGAGATGAGAGTGCGGTATTGCCGCTCGCCCTCGCATCCTGGTAAGAAAAAACAGCGCAATACAACAAGATACAAGGCTGCAAGATACAATACACGAGGGATCTGAAATATGTATGAACAAATGCGTGTATGCAGTTCACATAAAAACAGCTAGCATAACACAAATGCATAGCAAGCAATACACAGCAATGTTCACGGAAACATCCCAGCAGCCTCACGTTATATCTCACGCAACTTCCAAGCTATCACAAGCTCAAATCTGTACCTTATATTTCTGTGCAATAGTCACCACAAATACAAGCCCGAGAGATTCAATTCCAACACCTGAACTATGCAACACAGGAACAGGGCAGCAACTTCGCGCTCCACAACTAGCCAACCACAGCATCCAAGACTGGTATAGGATGAAAGAGCTTCTTGAGAGGAGTCCAACGCTACCTCGATCGTGAAAAATGATGACCAGAATCAACGGGAATTCGCCGGAGAAACTCACGGTGAACAGTACTAGGGTTCGAGAGACAGAGGTCGACAATAGGGAGAATATTTTTCTAAGTATGGGATCTGGTACTAAAAATCGAAGACCAATTCTTCCTTAAATACATCTCGCAACTGCTGAAATTTTGTTAAAATGTCCACCGACAAAACCAGCAGTTGCGCTACTGAAATCCCAACCAGCAGTCGCATAACAACCAACGACTGGTTGAACCAAAAGCTGGTGTCTTACATAACCAGCAGCTGGTTGATAAGCCAACGTCTGGATATCCAACAACCCAAAAGCTGGTCACTACTTACGACTGGTTCTCAAATCAAAAGCTGGTACCAGATGCTAACCAAAACGCTGTGTTCCAACTTAATTAAACGGTGTCGCATAACCCCAGCGTCTGGATTCCTTAGAGCTAACCAAAACGACGTCGCACATCCTACGATACAACCAGTCGACATACACGTGAACAAATCTCTCGCAGCTGGTACCCAAAACGACGTCGCACCAACTTAACTAAACGCTGTCGTTTTGAACCAACGCAAAACACAACAAGGCAACATCTGAAATTCTAAAACACTACCAGACTTCACCTACACCACGACGTTTAGATCTCTTGCGCCACCAAATACGCGCTACGACTGGATTTCACTACCGACCAGCTTTCACCACAAAACCAGATCTCACAAAATAGATCTCAAGCTCAAAAATACCAAAATTTCCAGAATCTCTTTAAACACCGATTAATCCAAAAATTAGTCTCATTATTGATTTACAGGTCTCACATTTCTCCCCCACTAAAAAGGATTTCGTCCTCGAAATCACACACAACAATTCCGGAAAACAACACAGTAACAGAAATCAAAACTGAAATTCGCCTAACACAGGCCAAGAGTTCAAGATAACTGAGCAAACAACTAACACAGCTAGGGAAGAAATACAACTAAAAACTATCAGCTACTGGAAATTTAGCTCAACAGCTACTCAAACAGATGCGGCCACTCGCGCTGCATCTTTTATTCCAGCTCCCACGTAGCTTCTTCCCTGCCATGTTTGCTCCATTGCACCATCACCAACGGAATGGTTTTATTCCTCAATTGTTTATCTTTTCTGCCTACGATCTGCAAGGGATATTCCTGATAACTCAACGTCTGATCTAGCTTAACCTCGTCAGTCCTCAGCACATGAGACGGATCTGGCTCGTACTTCCTCAACATGTAAACATGAAAGACGTCATGTAGAGAAGCTAATTCAGGAGGCAACAGCAGCCGATACGCTAAAGGGCCAATCCTCTCAACAATTTCATACGGTCCGACGTAACGAGGGGCTAACTTTCCTTTGTGTCCAAAGCGCATAACACTGCAAAACGGAGAAACTTTAAGGAAAACCTGATCACCAACCTGAAACTATAGAGGTCGACGCCTCTTATTCGCATAACTGGCTTGGCGATCTTGGGCAGCTTTCATCCGCTGTCGAATTAGATCCACATGATCCTTCATTTGCTGCACAAAATCTGGGGCAGATAGCTGCTTCTCCCCCACTTCTTCCCAACATACTGGCGATCTGCACTTCCTGGCGTACAAGGCCTCAAACGGCGCCATACCGATCGTCACTTGATAGTTGTTATTGTACGAAAATTCCACCAAAGACAATGCGTCCTGCTAGCTACCACCAAAATCCATCACAGCAGCTCGTAACATATCCTCCAACGACTGGATAGTTCTCTCAGATTGGCCATCTGTTTGGGGGTGATACGCGGTGCTCATAGCCAATCTGGTACCCAAAGTTGTTTGCAGACTCTTCCAAAACCTGGAAGTAAACCTCGGATCTCGGTCTGAGACTATCGAAACAGGAACACCATGAAGTCTAACCACGAAATCCACGTACAGTTTCGCCATTTTATTCAATGAGAATTTCATCCCATAGGGAATAAAATGTGCAGAATTCGACAATCGGTCGATAACCACCCAAATAGCATCGCATCCTCTGCTGGAACGAGGCAGATGCGTCA
>KQ992599.1:15668-26877 GCA_001598015.1 Dorcoceras hygrometricum | reverse complement strand
AAATAATATACATAACTGGGACACTCTAACCACCTCCTGAGGCACCTCCAGCTGGGTTAAACCCACGACCAGCTGTAAAACCTGAGTTCCCTGAATAACAAAACAACAAGGAAAACAGCCAAGCCCCAGAGGGACATGGGGTCAAACCCCAGTACGGAGAGCAACTGAAATAGCTAAAGGAAAGCATAAGATAAAATGCAGATGCTATGCATGAGACACCGGATAACAACTGAAGGCTTCAACCGAAAAGGGAGCCAAGGAACTCAAACATAGCTCCATATGATCTGCAACGAATCAGTGGCCACGGGGTGTGTTCAAAGTGTGGTAATGAGCCACTCGCCTTGACACTACACCCGAATACCAGATGCATCAAACAACTCAACCTGTTGTTGCCTCGCCCCTGAACTGTGGTAGTTAACCACTCGGCGCATGGTGGCTAACAGATCCCAGCAGGGAGATGAGAGTGCGGTATTGCCGCTCGCCCTCGCATCCTGGTAAGAAACAACAGCTCAATACAACAAGATACAAGGCTGCAAGATACAATACACGAGGGATCTGAAATATGTATGAACAAATGCGTTATGCAGTTCACATAAAAACAGCTAGCATAACAAAAATTCATAGCAAGCAATACATAGAAATGTTCACCGAAACATCCCAGCAGCCTCACATTATATCTCACGCAACTTCCAAGCTATTACAAGCTCAAATCCGTACCTTATATTTCTGTGCAACAGTCACCACAAATACAAGCCCGAGAGATTCAATTCCAACACCTAAACTACGCAACACAGGAACAGGGCAGCAACTTCGCACTCCACAACTAGCCAACCACAGCCTCCAAGACTGGTATAGGATGAAATAGCTTCTCGAGAGGAGTCCAACGCTACCTTTATCATGAAAAACGATGACCGGAATCAACGGGAATTCGTCGGAGAAACTCACGGTGAACAGTACTAGGGTTCGAGAGACAGAGGTCGACAATCGGGAGAATATTTCGCTAAGTATGGGATCTGGTACTCAAAATCGAAGACCAATTCTTTGTTAAATACATCTCGCAACTGCTGAAATTTTGTTAAAATGTCCACCGAAAAAACCAGCAGTTGCGCTACTGAAATCCCAACCAGCAGTCGCATAACAACCAACGACTGGTTGAACCAAAAGCTGGTGTCTTACATAACCAGCAGCTGGTCGCTAAGACAACGTCTGGATATCCAACAACCCAAAAGCTGGTCACTGCTTATGACTGGTTCTCAAATGAAAAGCCGGTACCAGACGCTAACCAAAACGCTGTGTTCCAACTTAATTAAGCGGCGTCGCATAACCCCAACGTCTGGATTCCTTAGCGCTAACCAAAACGACGTCGCACATCCTACGTCATCAAATCCGGTCGCTAACTCTTGCGCACCAGCAGTCGCAAGCTACAGGAATGTTGACCCGCGTTGACGTTTGCTCTTAGCGATACAACCAGTCGACATACACGCGAACAAATCTCTCGCAGCTGGTACCCAAAACGACGTCGCGCCAACTTAACTAAACGCTGTCGTTTTGAACCAACGCAAAACACAACAAGGAAACATCTGAAATTCTAAAACACTACAAGAATTCACCTACACGACGACGTTTAGATCTCTTGCGCCACCAAATACGCGCTACGACTGGATTTCACTACCGACCAGCTTTCACCACAAAACCAGATCTCACAAAACAGATCTCAAGATCAAAAATACCAAAATTTCCAGAATTTCTTTAAACACCGTTTAATCCAATAATTAATCTCATTAATGATTTCCAGGTCTCACAGTCTGGCAGGGGCTTTGTGAAGATGTCAGCTACTTGCTGCTCAGTCGACACATACTCCAGCTTGACGTCCTTCTTGAGTACATGGTCTCTTATAAAATAATGTCTGATGTCTATATGCTTTGTTCTTTAATACAGGACAGGATTTTGAGTAATCGCGATGGCACTGGTGTTGTCACAGAGAATAGGCGCTTCAGAAGCATCAATGCCATAGTCCTTAAGCTGGTGTTGTATCCATAAGATCTGAGCACAGCAGCTTCCAGCCGCTAAGTACTCTGCTTCAGCTGTGGACGTTGCAATAGATGTTTGCTTCTTACTGAACCAGGAAATCAATCGATTTCCCGAAAATTGACAAGTCCCACTGGTGCTTTTACCATCAACTCTACATCCTGCATAGTCTGCATCACTATAACTGATTAGTTGAAAGCCTGAGTCTTTGGGATACCAAAGACCCACATTGGAAGTTCCATTTAAATATTTAAGGATCTGTTTTGCAGCAATATAGTGCGACTGTTTAGGCTCTGCTTGAAATCTAGCACACATACAGACAGCAAACATGATGTCTGGTCTTCTAGCAGTTAAGTAAATCAGGGAGCCAATTATACCACGATATAATGATACCTCAATGGCAGTACCAGTTTCGTCTTTGTCTAGCTTGATTGATGAGCTCATTGGGGTTGCTGCTGCAGAACAGTTGTCCATGCCAAAGTTCTTCAGCAGTTCTTTCGTATATTTGGCTTGGTTATTGAAAATTCCATTATCCAGCTGTCTAACTTGTAAGCTCAGAAAGAACGGTAGCTCGCCCATCATGCTCATCTCAAATTTGTTCTGCATTAGCTTAGAAAACGTTTGACATAGCTTGGGTTTAGTTGACCCAAATATGATATCATCAACATAAATCTAAACTAACAGAACATGTTCAGTTTTGAAAAATTTAAATAGAGTCTTATACACAGTGCCTATTGTGAAATCATGCTCGATTAGGAATTTAGACAGTGTATCATACCAAGCTCTCTATGCTTGCTTCAACCCATACAGAGCTTTATCCAATTTATAAACATAATCTGGATGTGTATGAGTTACGAAGCCAGGAGGTTGTGCAACATACACTTCCTCTATTAGGATGCCATTAAGAAATGCACTCTTAACATCCATTTGAAATACTTTAAAATCTTCAAATGCAGCGTATGCTAAGAACATGCGAATAGCTTCTAATCTAGCTATGGATGTGTATGAGTTACGAAGCCAGGAGGTTGTGCAACATACACTTCCTCTATTAGGATGCCATTAAGAAATGCACTCTTAACATCCATTTGAAATACTTTAAAATCTTCAAATGCAGCGTATGCTAAGAACATGCGAATAGCTTCTAATCTAGCTATTGGTGCGAAAGTTTCATCAAAATCTATTCCTTCTATTTTCCTAAATCCTTGAGCTACCAGTCTAGCTTTGTTTCTTGTTACTATTCCATCTTCATTCAGTTTGTTCCTAAAGACCCATCTAGTTCCTATAACTGAATGATTTGAAGGTCTAGGTACAAGTTGCCATATGTTATTTCTCTTAAACTGATTTAGTTCTTCTTGCATTGCATCTACCCAGCTTGGGTCTGCTAAGACTTCTTCTATTTGCTTAGGTTCTATATGCGAGATGAAAGCTGAATCAAAATGATCATGCATAAGTTGGCTTCGTGTGCGAACAGGAGATTCGATGTTACCTATGACCAGTTCGGGTGGATGATTTCTATTCCACCGGAGATCAAGTCCAATTGGGTTTGCTTCCTGTTCTGCTTGGATGTCTTGCTGGATAGCCACTTCTGGATTGTCTGACTCCAATTGATGGTTTGCGTTTGCATCTTGTGCATCAGATGTTGGTCGATGTATGGTGAGATCTGTTTGTGCAAAATATTTTTGGACATCTTGCGCATTCGTCGCTTCAGCTCCAGCAGCAGGCACACTTGGAGAGATCCTGCGTTGAGTCAATGCTAGTTAAATCGATGACTACTGGATTATCTGTCAGATCTTGTTGAGCATTGTTGTGCGGTGTGTCCAGCTCTAGTTGTATCTCTGCTGAATGTCTTTGTTGTGCCACGTCATCATCTGAGTCATCAATGCTGGATGATTCTAGACGTGTACATAAATCGTTGAGGCTCGCATCTGAGTTGGATCTAAAGCTTGTCTCACCAAAGACAACGTGTGCTGATTCTTCAATATTTAGACTCCGATTGTTGAAAACTCGATAAGCTTTGATCACTGCTGAATAACCTAGGAAGATACCTGCATCAGATTTTGCATCAAAAGCTGTTAGGTGCTTCTTACCATTATTGTGAATGAAGCATCTACACCCAAACACCCTGAAATAAGAAATATCAGGTTTCTTCCCACTCCAGATCTCATATGGGGTTTTATCATGCAACTTGTTAATCATAGATCTGTTCTGAGTATAGCAAGCTGTATTAACTGCTTTTGCCCTTAACTTTTGAGAAATCCCGGAATAAGCAATCATAGATCTAGCAGCTTCTTTTAAAGTGCGATTTCTCCTCTCAACCAGCCCGTTCTGTTGAGGAGTTCTAGCTGCAGAAAGCTCATGCTTTATCCCTATGTCATCCAGATAAGAAGATAATTTTTTATTTAAAAACTCGGTACCACGATCACTTCTTATCCTGTTGACTGTACAAGATCTGTCATTTTGTAAACGTTTTAAAAGCCGAATAAGCTGGTCAACGGTATCAGATTTTGCTTTTAAAAACAGCACCCAAGTGAATTTTGTAAAATCATCAACAACAACTAGGGTGTAGTTCGTTCCCCCTAAGCTTGTTACGAGAATAGGACCAAAAAGATACATATGTAAAAGCTCTAAGCTTCGGGAAGAACATTTACCGCCTTTCTTTTTAAAAGTAGAACAGATTTGTTTACAAAGATGACATGCGGAGCAGATCTTGTCCTTAGATAAATTGATTTTGGGCATACCAGAAACCAGTTCTTGCTGACTCAAATTGGCAAGCGTTTTAATGTTTAGATGGTTCATTCGTTGATGCCACAACCAGCTCTTGGAAGAGTTGGCTGCTAAACAAATTTGTTCAGATCCCATGGGTTCTGACCAATTGATAATGTAGGTATTCCCCGATCTTTTACCTACCAATACAGTCAGTCCTTCTGGACTCTGAACTGTGCATGTGTGCTGTTGAAAGTTAACCATGTAACCTTTGTCACATAGCTGACTTATGCTAATCAAATTATAGCGCAAGCTATCAACAACTAGAACATCAGATATTGAAATGTTACCGTGGGTAAGCTTACCCTTACCCACAGTGTTATCATGTGAGCAATCACCAAAGATTATCTTTGCTCCTTTGTGGAGTAACATCTGATAACAGCTTTGGTTTTCCAGTCATGTGTCTTGCACATCAACTATCCAGATACCAAATGATTGACTCATCTCCAGCTTTGTTCCTGATCTCTCCTCGACTGAACCTTTCTCCAAACAGATTTTACCTTCTTCGAGCTACGCCTGGCTGGTGAGAAACAAATGACTTAGAACCAGCTTTCGCTTTATCTTTGTCAAGTCTGTTCTTTAGCCAGCTTGGCTTGGAGTTCTCAGGTATTAGATAACCGATACCAGCTTTTCCTTTTTGATTCAGCTTTGAAGAGTTCTGGTCATCATACCTCACTGACTCGCATGTATCATGTGTCATACTAGCTTTGTCAAAGCTCATATTTTTGAACTTGTCATATACCAGATGTGACTGAGTACTGGTTTCTCCAGCACTGCCTTCACTAGCATTGAAACCTAAGCCAGTTCTATCATTCGCTTGCTTCTAAATTTCACACAACTTATCTAGAGAAACAGAAGACTAGGTCCAGGAGCTCATTATCAAATTTAACTTTTCAATTTCAGACTCGAGCTCACTGGATCTTATCCTCAAAGATTCATTCTCAGTCTTCAGCTTACTCAACTCAATTTGTAAACCGTCAGTTTTACCAAGTTGAACAGAGCTTGGTTCCACTGAACTATTTTTTTCAATCACGTTTTCAGCCTTGACTTCCTCGAATGTCTGCGTAAAAGCTTACGGTACTCATTGGACCATTTAGTTTAGTGCGGTGATTAGGTCCTCTCGTGTAAATTTAGTATTTCAAAAATCAAATACTCATCTTCCGAAGTCTGATTAGCCATGAGACAGTGAACTTTCTCCTGTTCACTATCGCTGGATGAAGAGCTGCTTGATGAGGAATCTGTATCGGTATCAGCCCAGTTCTTGTTGCTCTCCTCAGCAACTAGACTTTGCGAGCATTCTTTCTGCTGGGCCTCTTATCAGCTCTTGTCCTCATCCTTCTATCCTTTGATCTTTCCTTGGATATATCATCTTTCTTCTCATCCCTCTTGAATCTTTCCTCTTTCTTGGGCCTGTTGCAATCAGCAGCAAAATGCCCTGGACGACCAAAGTTAAAACAATTTTGGTCAGTGGTAATTATCAGATTTATGTGCATTATCATGAGAGAAAGAAGGGTTGTAGGATTTTCTCATTAATTTCCCAAACTTCTTAACGAAGAGGGACAAGGATCATTGTTGAGTTGTTCTGCAGACTTGCTAGTGCTTGGAGAGCACTGTTCAGATGTTGTTGCTGCTAGTGCTTTGGTTTGTTGAGATGTTGAGGGTCCAGCTTCAGATCTTGTTTCTAACTCGAACTCATAGGCTTTAAGATTTGCAAACAGATCATGCAGTTCCAGCTTGTTCAGATCTTTCGATTCACGCATAGCCATTGTCTTAACATCCCATTCCCTTGGCAACGCTCTCATCACTTTTAGTGCCAGCTCTCTGTTGCTGTACTCCTTTCCCAAGCTTGTCAACTCAATTACCACAGAACTAAACGTTCGACAAACTCCGCCATAGTTTCACCATCTTTCATTTTAATTGATTCATATTTCTGCTAGGCCACAGTTAGCTTGTTCTCTTTCGTCTCATCATTGCCCTCGCAGATTTGTATTAGCTTATCCCATATTTCCTTGGCAGTGATACATGTTTTGATTTTGCTGAACATATTTTTTTCCAGCGTCTTGTAGAGGATATCCCTGGACACATTGTCCAGATTCGCCTTCTTTTTCTCCTCATTAGTGTACTCGTGTCTCCTCTTTTCAACATATTCTGGTGCACCATCAGTCGTTGCGAATGCTATGTTAATCTTCATAATTTTCATTGGGCCATCAGTGAAGACTGACCACATGTTATCGTCTTGAGCAGCCAAGTGCGCTTGCATTCTGATCTTCCAGTCATCATAGTCCTCCTTAGAAAACATAGGAATTTTGTTGTGACAGGTAGACATATTGAAGTATATAACTCACAAATAACAGACTGTTCAATACTGAGATAGCGCAGGCTCTGGTACCAATTGATAGGATCAATATGGATCGAAAAACAGCCTTAGGAGTTCAGAAGGGGGGTTGAATGAACTCCTTAGTATTTTAAAATTTTCGAAACCTTAAAAATAATTTTTACAAGCGCCTTGCTTAACTTAAATCCGAGTTACCAATTTAAGGTATCTCAGTTAAAATGTTGATCTCTCGACTAACAATAAATGTGCGGAATGAAGTCTATTAACCAGTGAACAGTGATATACTGAAAATAAATGCAGTAAGTAAAAGTATAAGGTCAAGAGTTTGTTTATGGAAGTTCGGATATCAAATCCTACGTCTGCCTTCTTCCTTTTCAGGAAGGTTCCACTAGAAGGCTTTGATGAGTACGGACACTGTAAACTCCCAATCACCGAGCCTCGCTCCAGGTGAACTCCTAGCAACTCCAATCAGCCAGCAGACGCAGCTGCTGTTTACAATACTTTGAATTATTCGAACTGCTTTAAACAGCAAGTTCGTTACAGACTCAATCTGAATGATAACAATGAAATACAAAGGTTTTGAGACTGTAAATCTTCTGGTTTCTATACTATGAAACTCGATTCACAAAGGAGAACCAGAAGATGATATCTCGAAGATTAAGCTATTAAGAACAACTAAATAACTGTTCTTCGAGATCGAAAGCACTGGAACTTCAAATAATATTTGCAATGTGGATTTCCAGTGACTGTGTGAGCTTTAGAAAGATAGATTCAAATAGATAATAAGCTCGAGAACGATGAAGACGTAGAATATGCGAGGATAGGATAATTGGCAGAGTGCTTCTCAATTTGAATTCTTCAGCCTTTTATACCCTTTGATCTCAACAGTCATTAAATTTCGCCTAAGGAAACAAAATCCCTTTTTGAATATATGTTCATCGTACAACCGTATATCCTGCTCCACCAAATGGTAATCTGCGCTTCATCATGGCCAAATTGTCGTATATCCATATTTGAGCAAACTTCGTATAACGTCCTCTGTATACTGCGTACAATCGCCCAAATAGCTCTGACATTGTCTCCTTAATTCCAGGCAATTGTAGTATCCAATCGCAACCATTGATTCTTTCCAATTTAAACATATGGTAACGTTTGAAGCTGTTCGCTCCTTACGCCTGAAAGTTCTTTCCGTTAAAACAGTTCTTTCTCCCTTGGTTATCTCATTGCAGATTGTGTATTCGTAGCTGTCAAAACTGAATACATAGAGAACTGAGTATTTGCAACAACTGAATACTTGCGACTTCTGAAAATATACTGTCCTAAGTCTGAGTCGAACACTTCTGATAACATCAAGTCTGATGTTCACTGATAGCTCTGTAACCACTTCTGAAATACTGAGATCTAAATTAATATACCACACTATGTTACTCAAGTCTGAATGCACTTAGCTCTAACAACAGATCTTCCATTGTAGCTTCAAGTCTGAATAAGTGTTCCCGAATGATCAACTCAGAATTCAATGCTTAGCTCAGAATCTTTCGAGACTTAGAAATCTTCAATCCACTTATATGACGTCACGACTTCTGAACTCTTCAAAACACTGAGAAAATTTCATGACTTCTGAAATCTTCTGCGAAAGCTTAAAGTCATTTCTTAGTCTTATTTTGTTATTACCAAAACTAATAAATTTTATCTTAACAGAATATTTCTATGAATACAACGAAAATAGAGTGTGTAAAACTTCTGGTTTCTTGAACAATAAGAATAGTTTACTAATGTAAACCAGAATGAACTCTCGAAGATTGATTTCTGATGAAAAGCTTCAAAGATTGTTCTTCGAGATTTTAAAGCTGGAAAATCAAATATTTTGAGACTTGAAAAATTTTATCCCGAGAGTTGAGAGATTAAGTCGTAAATCGCAAGAGAGCGTAAATTTTTCAGAGAGACGGAGAGAGTTTTCGCTTGAATCACTTCAGCTATATATAATCATTCATCTTCAACGGTCATTTAATGAGCCAGTAGACACAAACCATTTTGAATCTCTTCATCGTACAGAGCATTAATTGCGCCATTAATGCTGAGTTGAGGTTTGTCTGCTGTTGTCAGAGCTTAGTGGAATTTTATACCAAAGTATGTAAACATCTCTGCGTCCTGTACAATATACGCTAAGTAGCTCTGATCTTGAATCTCTTTAGTCCAATTTGGCTTTATGTGATCTTGAATAGCTGTTAAGATCTGAAGCTGAAATCTGAAATTTGTTTGGGATCTGAACACTTCTTTGGCTCTAATCTAAAATCTGCTTTCGTATATATATGAGCTTCCAAATCTTTCTCTTTACGATATTCTCCGTTTTTCTCTCTTTATCTATACCTTTGTCTAATCTTAAATACTTCTCAGTTGTGTACCTTAGTGTTAGAGTAGATGATCAACTAGTCAACTTGTGGCGTGTGGGTTTTATTGACTCTTTGTATAACGATCTTTATTTATGAATTTCGCATTTCTTTTATGGCGTTCTTTATTTTCATTATGTAATAATGTTAACAATTGTGTTGGATAAAGACCTAGAATGCACCATAGTGTATGTTGGATGTGATAGTGGATATGATGGCTATCATGAAACACATCTAATAGTCGCTGTGTATTCTGAACTCGTTCCTAGTCGATTGGGCCGTCAAAATGAGGATAAGGCCGCCCGAGCTTGAGACTAGCATCTGCGATGCGAAGTCCCATGTTTCATTGGTAGGGAACATTGTGATGTTCTGAGCATGCAGATGGATAGTGACCTGGTGATCTATCGAACTACCCTCGTTCGGATTTTCCAAGTGGTTATCATTTGTCGAGTGGATAAGTCCAAGGTCTTGGTTGTACTGATTAGTCCTCAGTACTCGAAACGTCATTGAGACTCTACATGATGTTGGCACACAATGGCGGATCCGGATCCCGCTTCCCGGGGGCACAGCGGAAATTAAAATTATGCCCCGAGATGCGTTCAATACATTAAAACAATCCTATAAACATTCATAGGGCGTTCATAGAATCGTTACCTTGCTGGCGTCTAGGCGCCTGGCTCCAACCAGAATTCACAGGGAAGTTCTGGCTCTTCACGGTAGGCGGTGGTAGATCCTCCAATCAGGTCCACGACCGGAAACGTGATTCCTCCGTCAATCTGCACTAGAAGATCTGACGGATTTCATCACCGATGGAAACTCTTCGTCGCGGTGATCGAAACAAGTCCGATCACGTAGATGGCGGCACACGGTGGCGGCACGGGGCGGCGCAAGGCGGCGGCCGGCGACGTGAGGTTGAGGGAGAGGAGGGGCGGCCGAGTGTGAAGTGTGGAGGCTAGGGTTGTGAGTTAATTGTAATGATTGTAGCCCTAGACCAACTTAAGTAATTAAAGATGGTACATGGGCTTGAACCGGCCCATTGGACCTGGGGCGGGCCCAGTCCAATATATGAACATTCGGTTCATTTAAATCACTACGGTTTCATAATAACTCCGATCGACGATCAGATCGGACCGATCGACTCAGTTTCCAAAACTGAATATTATGATGCGAAAAACAATTTTTCAGATCACCTAGACCAAAATTACAGTTTAGCCCCTCAACTTTGGGAAATTGCAATTTGATCCCTGTTGACTTTTAGGAAGTCGCACTCCCTAAAATTCTCCTCCTATGCTCACACGTTGAGCTCAGTTTCCATGCGGGAGTCATGAATCCAGTACTTGTGTGACCCTCAATGGTTCAGGGATACAGCTAGCCGTGGGCCCACAACCATTGTGACTCCGAAATCACAATTTCGGACTTGCCCATCGGATCATGGTAAAGCGCCTAGCAACATCGCCCCATGATCCCCTAGGTATCACTGATAGTTCCTGCAAGAACCAGTTGGTCGTGGTTAGCGTACAGTCCTCGGACTTATCCACTCGACAAATGGTAACCACTTGGAAAGTCCGAACGAGGGTAGTTCGATAGATCACCAGGTCACTATCCATCTGCATGCTGAGAACATCACGATGTTCTCTACCAATGAAACATGGTACTTCGCATCGCAGATGCTAGTCTCAAACTCGTGCGGCCT
>KQ992598.1:165646-186254 GCA_001598015.1 Dorcoceras hygrometricum | reverse complement strand
GGAAATCTAGGGAAGAAATGTTTCGGTGAACAGTAGCCCGACGAGGATTTGGAGAAGAAGAGATAAGATATGGCTGGTTCAAAATATTTCTAAGTGTCAATCAACACTTCGATAAATACCTCTTCAAACCTCGCCTGCTGATTCACTAAGATCCATCGAAATATTCAGTAGAAGCCTATCAGCAGCAATCTTTCCTTTTTCATTCGTAAAATCAACAGCAACGACTAAACAACAATCGCACGAAAACGCTACAAAACGACACCGTTCCAACTTATCTAAACGACGCCGTAGCAACCATCAGCAGACAACAGCTCTCGCAAGCAAAACAACCAAGAGCTGATAACAACTCTCTCTACAAAGCAATCTATCTGCTGGTCGCGAGAAAACACTCAAAACGACGACGCATCTACTAATTCAAACGACGTCATTTCATATACGTAAGCAAATCTGCCAACAGCTGATCTCTAAACACAAAGCTCCAAAATGCAGCGTTTCCACTTAATCAAATGACGCCGCTTCTCAACGCTCTTGCATAAGCGCGCCTGCTGATCAGCAGTAACCAACGCAACGCAAACAACTACCAGCAGTAAGGAATACGTCACGCCTACGTCATCATATCTATCGATAGCTCTTGCGACTAGTTCTCAAACCATCTGCTGATCTCTTTTCACAAGCGCATCTGCTGAATCTAATAGTCAACACTCCAAAATGTTGACTAACACGCGTCACTACCTTATTCTTTCTCGCGCTAAATGCAACGTCTGCCAGCAGCAACTTCAAACTTCGAAACTAAAACCAGCAGCTCTCCTTGCGTCACGCTGACGTCATCTTTGCTGATTCAAAATTCACCAGCACGAGCTACAGTAACTTGCTGCTGCCAGTTTTCTCCAAAATTAACGCGACGCTCACAAATTCAGCAGGAACCTCAAAAACACGTGATTAATCCCAAATCAAAACAATTATTCACTAAACCAAATTCTCAATCCTCACAGTGCTGGCCGATCGATGAGCGGCGCCATCGCGCGAGTTGTCGCGCTACGCTGCCCTCACGCTTTCGCAACTCAGGTGGCCGGCCGATGCAAGATGTTGCGTCGCGTCATGGCTAGCCGGACTGTGCGACGCTCGATGGCGCGACATGGTCGATGATTGCACGCTGCCTTGCGCACGGTTGCGCAACTGGCTGGCGCAACCACTGGCCGGCGCGCGACTTTGCGTCACGCTTGGCGCGATGTTGCGGCCGAGCGTGCTTTTCGTGCCGCGTGCAATTTTTCGTTGGCGGCGGCCGCCGGCCGGCCGCCGCTCCGGCGATGCTCCGGCGAGTTTCCGGCGATGTCGTGACGGCTGGTCTGATTTATTCTAGGGTTTGGTTCGGGCCTGTCCCGAGCAGCCCGTGAAGTTTTCGGGCCGGTATGCGATGTCGGGCCCGGTTTTGATCGATTTTGAAATTCTAAATTTTTGGGCCTAAAATTGTTTTAAACCCAATTTGATACAATTATAATTAGTAAAATGTGATTTTAATTATGGAATGTGATTTTGTAATAAAATATGATTTTGTTGATTAAAATTGTTTTATCGGCAAAATACGATTTTATTATAAAATACGATTTCGTAATTAGAATATGATTTTACAATAAATAATTAGATTATTTAATTATGCATGTTAATTAGATTAATTGCATGATTGGGGTGATCGAGAGCCGTGCCCAATGTGTTAGGTGTATGCAATAGGTTTTATTTGTGGAACTCCCTTTAACTTTGGCTCATATTATTGGGGACGTTAAGGGGACCGTCCTTCACGACTCAACATTGATGGGTCAATCTTGACACGTGATAGTAAACGGCGTCATATTATTGGGTCCTTACTGGACGTGAGGTAAATACATGGAGGTTGCACCGGTTGCAATCGGAAACTACCTTTTAGGGGTCATGGATGGCTGATATTATTCGGGTCCATGATCGCTTGATTGGGCTCCGTGTACCCACTAAAGAAACCTGTTTTCTCGATTTCATTAGAGGGTGGTGAAATCGTTAAAATAGTGGGAGGATAATTCATAAAACTAAACGACCATGTTTTATGTCTTAGCTTATATCTTATATAGTTAGTGACGTATGTCCGTTTTCCTTCAGTATTACTGCATATAAAATGGTTTCGATGAAAAACCCGCTCGCTGCTATAATGGATAGCAACAAGTTCACCGGTCTGAACTACCAAGACTGGCTCCACAACCTCAATCTTGTATTGGCTTCGGAGAAACTTCTCTATGCGATAGAGAAGACTGCTCCGAAGTTTGCCCCTGCCGATATCAGCCCTGAGGAGCTGGTAACGCTTAAACAATGGTGGGACGACGAGGTTAAAGTCGGTGTTATGTGATGGCATCGATGTCCAATGAAATGCAACGGCGTTTTGAGAAGACGAAATATGCTGCTGACATACTTCATCATCTCAAAGAGCTGTACAGGGAGAACTCTCGACATGAGAGGTTCATGGCTGTCAAGGAGCTGATGACGAGCCGCATGCGCGATGGGACTTCGATCCGCGAGCATGGGGTTCGTATGATTGGGCTCGTTGAAAAGCTGTCGGGCCTTGATATCGCGCTTCCACACGAGCTGTCTGTGGATGTACTTCTCCTCTCTCTACCCGCTGCATTTGACCCCTTTGTGGTCAACTTCAACATGAACAAGCTGGAAGCCACCCTTGAAGAGGTGGTTAACATGCTCGTAGTGTTTGAAGGGACCATAAAGAAGGACAAACCCGTGCTCCTTCTGGATTCTTCTTCCTCTGCGAAGAAAGGGCCCAGACGCAAGAGCAAGAAGCGTTCTGCTCCTGCGAAGGAGGAAAAGTCCGCCAAGAAGCCAAAGGCAAAGGCTTCAAAACCAAACAAGCATGATGATGTTTGCCACCACTGCCACAAGGCTGGGCATTGGAGGAGGAACTGCAAGGAGTACCTCGAGCAGTTGCGAACTGCGAAAGGTATGTTCTATATTGAAATAAATATGTCTCTTAATTCGACTTCTTGGGTACTTGATACCGGATGTGGATCTCATATCTGCAATGATTTGCAGATGATGACAAGAAGCCGACGTCTGAGAGAGGGTGAGACCCACTTGAGGCTTGGCAATGGAGCAAGAGTTGCTGCAGTAGCTATAGGAGATGTTATCGATCATCCCAATGTTACTTTATATATGTTGATATATAGTGTAATTGAATCCTCATGTTTGCATGTTTTAAATTAGATTTAAATATGCATGAGACCAAAATTTTTTCAAAAATGAAATCCCTCGTTTTAAATTTGATTTAAAACTCATATCAAGATAAAATGTTTATTCGATAAACTAAAAGGGTATTTAAAATTGTTTAAATTAACCCTACCTTCCATCAATAGTGGGTGTACGTCGATGCTACCCGTATACATGGCCCGGCTCATATTATTGAGGGGGTCATGTATGCCGGAAAGCTGTCCACGTCATTGACAAATTGTTGTGAGTCGGTTGGAACTCCCTTTAACGTTGGCTCATATTATTGGGGACGTTAAGGGGACCGTCCTTCACGACTCAACATTGATGGGTCAATCTTGACACGTGATAGTAAACGGCCGATCAGATCAACGACCATTGGTAAATCGAGAGTCGCTAGAGATCCGATAGCTATGCATACATCTTGGAGATCGAATAGTGACATCGTACAGTAAGGGCCCAATAATATGACGCCGTTTACTATCACGTGTCAAGATTGACCCATCAATGTTGAGTCGTGAAGGACGGTCCCCTTAACGTCCCCAATAATATGAGCCAACGTTAAAAGGAGTTCCGACCGACTCACAACAATTGTCAATGACGTGGACAGCTTTCCGGCATACATGACCCCCTCAATAATATGAGCCGGGCCATGTATACGGGTAGCATCGACGTACACCCATTGTTGATGGAAGGTAGGGTTAATTTAAACAAATTTAAATACCCTTTTGTTTATCGAATAAACATTTTATCATGATATAAGTTTTAAATCAAATTTAAAACGAGGGATTTTATTTTGAAAAACATTTTGGTCTCATGCATATTTAAATCTAATTTAAAACATGCAAACATGCGGATTCAATTAAACTATATATCAACATATATAAAGTAAACATTGGGATGATCGATCGCGAGAGCTATGCGGTCCGTGGTGTTGGGGATCCGGATCCGCCCCCGGCGAGGCAGCGGAAGAACAAAAAACAAACGGCCGGGAGACGATCAATACGATAGATAACAAAACAATTGTCATACATAGGGTGTTCAAAACACTACCTTGCTGGCACTTGTGCCTGGCTCCAACCGGAGCAGTTGCGAACTGCAAAAGGTATGTTCTATATTGAAATAAATATGTCTCTTAATTCAACTTCTTGGGTACTTGATACCGGATGTGGATCTCATATCTGCAATGATTTGCAGGTGATGACAAGAAGTCGACGTCTTAGAGAGGGTGAGACCCACTTGAGGCTAGGCAATGGAGCAAGGGTTGCTGCAGTAGCTATAGGGGATATTGTTTTATTTCTGTCTTTGAATTTTAAGTTGTTGTTACGAGACGTTTTATTTGTTCCTGAATTGATTAAAAACATTATTTCTATTCCTATGCTTGATAGAGATGGATATTCTTGTATGTTTGCTAATTCGATTTGCAATATTTACAAGAATGGATGTTTAATTGGAATTGGGGAACGCGAAAACGATCTATACACCTTAAGATTAAAAGACGTTCCAACTCGTGATGTCGAAACACACACAACAACGATTAAACGGAAACACGATAACTTGAACCCAGCACAACTTTGGCACGCTAGGCTAGGTCACATCTCCCTAAGTAGGATGAACAAGTTATTTAGGAGTGACTTGTTTGATCTGTCAGACATCAACTCCCTACCGACTTGTGAAATTTGTCTTAAAGGAAAGATGACCAAGCAACCCTTCAAGGGCAAGGGTGAACGTGCCCAAGGCCTATTGGATTTGATCCATACTGATGTGTGCGGCCCGTTTAGTATTGGTACTAAACACGGTCACACATACCTCATCACCTTTACCGATGATTACTCTAGGTATGGGTACTTATACTTGATGAAGTACAAGTCTGAATCCTTTGAAAGGTTCAAGGAGTTCAAGGCTGAAGTAGAAAATCAGTTAGGCAAAAATGTTAAAGCGCTTCGATCTGATCGAGGTGGTGAATACTTGAGTACTGAGTTTCAAGATTATCTGAAAGAGAATGGGATTCTCTAACAGTGGACGCCTCCGGCAACACCACAGCTAAATGGTGTAGCGGAGCGTCGTAATCGAACCTTGTTGGACATGGTTCGATCTATGATGAGCTTCACTGAGCTTCCGACCTCGTTTTGGGGCTATGCGCTCGAAACAGCGGTCATGTTGTTGAACAATGTCCACACCAAGGCAGTGGACAAGACTCCGTATGAGATTTGGATGGGCAAACCACCCAAGTACTCATTTATGAGGATTTGGGGATGTCCTGTTTACGTGAAGCAGACAGTGGGAGATAAGCTGGATATGAGATCCATCTTATGCTACTTCATTGGGTATCCAAAGAATTCCATTGGATACTATTTCTACTATCCGAGCGAGACAAAAGTGTTTGTCTCTAGGAATGCCACCTTTATGGAAAGGGAATTTCTACTTGATAGAAAGGGCAAAGTAGTAGAACTCGAAGAGATTCGAGAACCAACTGAAGTACCAAGTGAATCTCCCGCACCTACTGAGCCAGTACCAGATATGGTCGCGCCTAGGAGATTCGAAAGGATTCCTAGGGCTCCTGAGAGATATGGTTTTCTCCTTGAAGATGATCAAGGTGATCAAGTTGTTGGATCTGATCCAAGAACTTTCAAGGAGGCAATTTCCGATGCTGATTCTAATATGTGGCTTGAAGCAATGCAGTCTGAGTTTGACTCAAAAATGCATGCTAACCAAGTTTGGACTCTTCGTTCGGACTTTCCAAGTGGTTACCATTTGTCGATTGGATAAGTCCGAGGTCTTGGTTGTACTGATTAGTCCTCACGACTCGAAACGTCCTTGAGACTCTACATGATAGGCGTCTCACTTTGACCCGTTTGCCGACTCACTTGGGGTCATAAGGCGTCGAGATTGGGTGAGACCCCGATGCATGTAGGAGTCGATGCATCGTTGTCGAGGATTCACCGCTCGCAGACATGCGTGGATATCCTATGCTATCTGAGGAGATAATAGTGTATAAATCTCTGGCCAGAGTACTAGAAGTGTTTTAGGTAAATGTGTTTACCTAGTTACACTCGCGATGTCACTATTCGATCTCCAAGATGTACGCATAGCTATCGGATCTATAGCGACTCTCGATTTACCAATGGTCGTTGATCTGATCGGGATATATGGATTGAAAGGACCGTACTGTACGCTAACCACGACCGACTGGTTCTTGCAGGCACTATCAGTGATACCTAGTGAATCATGGGGCGATGTTGCTAGACGCTTTACCATGATCCGTTGGGCAAGTCCGGAATTGTGATTCCGGAGCCACAATGGTTGTGGGCCCACGGCTGGCTGTATCCCTGAACCATTGAGGGTCACACAAGTACTAGATTCGAGATTCCCGCATGGATACTCAGCTCAATATGTTGAGCGCGAGAAGAGGATTTAGGGAAGTCCGACTTCCTAAAAGTCAACAGGGGTCAAACCGGGGTTTGCCGCTGTTGAGGGGCAAAACGGTCATTTTGCACTGGGGTTCTGAAAAATGGTTTTTCAGATCATATTATTCAGTTTCGGAAACTGAGACGATCGGTCGATCTGATCGGCGATCGGAGTTACGATGAAGTCTCGATGGTGGAGATGAACTGAATGTTCATTGTTGGACCCGGGCCCGTTGGGCCGGGCCAAGTCCAACACTTAGTCTACTTAAATATGATTAGTAGACTTAGACTCATTAACACTTGCAACACAACTCACAATTGACCTAACCCTATCACTAAATAGCCGCCCCTCCTCTCCTCTCCAAGCGCCGCCGCCGCCGCCCGCCGTGCGCCGCCGCCGCCCGTTGTCGCCGGAAATTCGTTTCCGGCCAACTCGAAGAGGAGAATCCGTTCGTGCAGAATTCATCAGTGCTTCTAGTGCAGCCTGACGAAGGAGTCTCGGTTCTGGTCGTGGACCGGATTGGCGATAATCTACCGCAATCTACCAAGAAGAGCCGGGTTCTTGTAATACCGGTTGGATCCAGGCACAAGTGCCAGCAAGGTAATCCGTTTTGAACGCCCTATGAATGACGATTAACTGTAATTGTTGTTTTTCGTATTGATCGTCTCCCGGCCCTTTCTTATGTTCTTCCGCTGCCTCGCCGGGGGGCGGATCCGGATCCCCAACACAGACGTTATAGGGACCAGCAGAATGATGATACGCCTCCTCCCCCAACTCCGTAGATGACACCGTATGAGAGGGCCAGCGTGGACATGCTGGCCGGGATCACCAAGATGTTAGAGAGGCAGGCGGAGCGATATGGGATAATGAGGAGGATGTGGCTGAGCGGTTCCGCAAACAGGGACCCAAGGAATTTATCGGGACTACAGATCCGCTAGTTGCTGGGTTGAATCTAAATAGAACTGTTATACCTTCTAGAACTTGCCTTGGGAACTTGGACGTGTAGGACTAGCGAACCTAGAAATGTGTTAGGCATCTAAACTGCTTATTGAAATCTAGATTGACTGTAAATGCGTTCCTGGGTGACGTTTCTGTTTCAGGCGAGATTCGTGTTCTAGGTGTCACCACCCTTGCCTTGCTAGATTCAGAGACGACTCACTCGTTCATCTGGAGTGCGTTCATTCAAGGATGGGCATTACTCCAGAGAGCTTGGGCGTGGCTCTCGCAGTAGCGATCCCGTCAGGAGAGGAGATATCAACGACCAGTGTGGTTCAGGGATTGTTGATGATGTTCCAGGATCATGCAGTCAGGGCCGACTTGATCGTTTTGCCGATGTCAGGGTTTGAACTCATCCTAGGTATGGATTGGTTGACGGAGCATGGAGCAGTGATTGATTTCCAGCGGAGGTCAGTGACGATCAGGCCGCTAGGGCAGGAGACTTTCCTATTTGAAGCGGCGAGGAGACCGCGGAAGCCCATGTTTCTATCTTTTCTACAGGCCAGGAAGCTAGTTGAGTTTGGATGTCAGGCGTTCTTAGCCAGTGTTACCACTTCAGGAGATTTAGCAGGCCCTTCACTGTCTGAGATGGAGGTAGTCAGGGACTTTGCAGATTTTTTCCCTGATGACGTTGTGGTTGTTCCATCGGAGCGAGAGGTGGAGTTTTCGATTCTTAGCCAGTGTTACCACTTCAGGAGATTTAGCAGGCCCTTCACTGTCTGAGATGGAGGTAGTCAGGGACTTTGCAGATTTTTTTCCCTGATGACGTTGTGGTTGTTCCATCGGAGCGAGAGGTGGAGTTTTCGATTGAGCTGATGCCAGGTACGGTTCCCATCCCTAAGGCACCATACCGACTGGCTCCTACCAAGATGAAGGATCTGAAGGAGCAGATTCAGGAGTTGCTCGACAAGGGATTCATTCGCCCTAGCTTTTCTCCATGGGGGGCACCATTACTGTTCGTAAAGAAGAAGGATGGAACAATGAGGTTGTGCATTGACTACGGGGAGTTGAACCGTGTTACATTGAAGAACAAATACCCACTCCCGAGGATTGAGGATTTGTTTGATCAGTTGCAGGGAGCTTCGGTTTTCTTCAAGATCGATCTGAGATCTTGGTACCATCAGTTGCGGGTTAGAGAAGAGGACGTTTCAAAACTGCATTTCGGACACGTTACGGCCACTACGAGTTTTTGGTGATGCCGTTTGGACTGAAGAATGCCCCAGAAATCTTCATGGACTTGATGAACCGGATTTTCAGACAGTACTTAGACCAGTTCATCATCATTTTTATTGACGACATATTGGTCTACTCGAGGAGCTTTGAGGAGCATAGACAGCATTTGCAGACCGCACTGCTGACTTTGAGAGAGCACAAATTGTATGCCAAGTTCAGAAAGTGCGAGTTTTGGCTTGAGAAGGTGGCGTTTTTGGGGCATATTGTTTCTAGAGATGGGATTTCAGTCGACCCATCGAAAGTGGAGGCAGTTCAGAACTGGAGGATTCCAAAGAATGCAGCAGAGATTCGTAGTTTCTTGGGTTTAGCCGGATATTATGCAAGTTCATCAAGGGTTTTTCTTCGATTTTAGTGTCCTTGACAGCCCTGATCAAGAAGAATGCGAAGTATGTGTGGAGTCCCGAGTGTTAGAGGAGATTCGATCAGTTGAAAGAGGCTCTCACGTCAATGCCTGTTTTAGAGATGCCGGTAGATCAGGAGTTTGTGGTGTATACATATGCTTCCCTAAGAGGTTCAGGTGCAGTTCTGATGCAGGGTGACAAGGTTATCGCATATGCGTCAAGACAGCTGAAGAGTTATGAGCAGAACTATCCGACTCATGATCTGGAGCTTGCAGCAGTAGTGTTTGCGCTGAAGATTTGGAGACACTACTTGTACGATGAGAAGTGTCAGATTTTCACCCACCATAAGAGTCTCAAGTACTTCTTCACACAGAAGGAGCCGAACATGAGGCAGTGCAGATGGCTGGAGTTGGTGAGGATTATGATTGTGACATTAGCTACCATCCGGGTAAAGCTAATGTAGTGGCAGAAGCTTTGAGCCGGAAGACTTCAGTGGTGGCATGCTTATCAGTCGAGAGGCCACTACAGGCTGAGATACAGAGATTTGATTTGGAGTTATATTCAGGAGGCTGTGCACCGAGTTTAACAGTGCTCATAGTTCAGCCGACTCTTCGAGATCGTATTAGAGACTGTCAGGCCACTGACGAGAAGTTGTAGCAGTGGAGACGGCGAGATAAGGCCAGAGGACGAGGTCTGTATACAGTTGAAGATGGTATGTTGGGCCGTATGTGGGTGCCGAGTACTGAGCATTTGAGAGTTGAGATTTTATCTGAGGCTCATGCATCGACGTACTCCATCCACCCAGGGAGTAAGAAGATGTACAGAGATTTACAGACGCTCTACTGGTGGCCGGGGATGAAGAATGACATCGGACGGTTTGTATCCGAGTGCTTGAAATGTCAGCAGGTCAAGGCAGAGCATCAGAGACCGCAGGGTTATTACAGCCACTCCCTATCCCTGAGTGGAAGTGGGAGAACATTACGATGGATTTTGTGGTTGGGTTACCCAGGAGTCCCAGGTTACACAACGATTTAGATAATTGTGGATCGACTCACCAAGTCCACACATTTCCTACCGGTGAAGACCACTTTCACCTTGACGCAGTACGCACATCTTTATATTAGAGAGATTGTCAGGCTGCATGGTATACAAGTCTCTATTATGTCAGATCGTAACACCAGGTGTACATCTGCGTTTTGGAGGAACTTACATGCAGCGTTGGGGACTAAGTTGTCATTCAGTACAGCTTTTCACCCACAGACAGATGGCCAGTCGGAGAAAGTCATTCAAATTCTGGAGGATTTTCTAAGAGTTTGTGCAAATTCTGGAGGATTTTCTAAGAGGTTGTGTGATAGATTTCCAGGGTACGTGGGATTCTAGATTGGCTTTGGTAGATTTCACGTACAATAACATATTTCGTCGATTGGGATGGCTCCCTTTGATGCTCTGTACGGGAAAAGGTGTAGGTCTCTTGTGCACTGGGACGAGGTTGGAGAGAGAGTTTTGACTGGGCCGTAGCTGGTGCAAAAGACAGCAGACATTGTGACTAGGAAACGAGATCGGATGAGGACAGCCTAGAGTCGTCAGAAGTTTATGCCGATCGTAGACGACGAGATCTGGAGTTAGCTGTAGGAGATCACGTATTCATGAGGATATCTCCCATGAATGGCGTGATGCGTTTTGGCCGGAGAGGCAAGCTCAGACCGAGATTCATTGAATCATTCGAGATATTGGAGAGGGTCGGTACGTTGGCATAGTGGGTAGCACTAGCACCCAGTCTGTCAGCGGTGCATAACGTATTTCACATTTCGATGCTTCGGAAGTATGTATCGAATCCATCACATGTGTTGGAATTTGAGCCACTCTAGTTAGCACAAGATCTATCATTTGAGGAGCGATCAGTTCAGATCTTGGCTCGACAGGAGCGCATTCTTAGAGCGCGGAGTATTCTGATGGTCAAATTTCGGTGGCAGAATCACTCAAAGGATGAGGCTACCTGGGAGACCAAGGCCGATATGCGAACGCGCTATCCAGAACTTTTCGGTACATAACCTAATTTCGGGGACGAAATTTCTATAAGACGGGAGAGTTGGAACGCCCAGAAATCCTGATCAAGTGAGAATGAGTGCATGAATAGGGCAAAAATTATTTTAGAAAATTATGTTCATTTTATGTGATTTAAATGATAGTTTTTTATGATGTGCATGACGTGTTTTTTTAGCATGCTTGAGTTCCGGACGCGTGGACGAGACTAGGGACGACCGAGATGAAAATTATTTAAAATTTCTAAGCCCTCATATTTTTAAGAGCTAAAATTTATTATTTTAAGCAGCTTTTACGAAAAATGAGATTTTTATAATTATTAGTCGAGGGAAACCTTTTTTTCGCATATACGAGCTATTTTAATGGACTCTACTATATTTTAAAAATTTAGGAGTTTTATATTACGAAAATTAAGAGTTTAAAGGTTGAATTTTGAGTTTTATTTATCATTTTTAATAGTGAGAGGTTAGTATAGGAAAACTCCCTTATTTTTCCTAATTAAAACTTGAAGGGGTCTTTTTTGTACACAATTCATTTTCCCTCACCTCCTAATTTCGGAAAACCCTAGCTCCTCTCACCCTCCAAGCCGCCCCTCCCCTTGGCTGAACTTCTCTTGGCCGATCTCCATTGTGGTGATTTCAAGGTGGTTTGTCCCGATCTCTTGTCCTCCGCTCCGGTAACACGTAGTTCTTCGTTATTCTTCAAGCAAGGCATGTTATATATCTCCTTTTCTCACCATTGAAACTCTATTATACTGTTTTTAATTAATGATTGCATGAATTGTATGTGTTTTGATTAGATCCATGGTTAAGGTTTGAAATCCATGCATGTATCATGATTTTCACCACGTATTTGATCTGTTTCTTGATGTGCTTCGGTCATGAGTGGTTCATAGCATTGGGGTTCGGTCCAAGGGTGGTACTGGTAGTTATTCCATCGATTTAGGATCACGTGAGTCCAAATGAGGAGTGATTTGGTCAATGAATGAATTAGATATGAATTTTGTGATCAGCACGTGTCCTGGCTTGTCGTCTGTGCGTGATAGTAGAGATGTTGGGGTTGGTAAGTTTCTCTATGTAGTCTGTGTGATCAAGGTTGATTTTAGGAGATATCACATTGAGTTAGGGTCACGCAGGTCCAAACGAGGAGAGATTTGGTTGAGGAACGAATTAGTTGTGGGTTTTATGACTAGCACGTGTCCTGGTTGAAGTCTGCACGCGAGTAGTGGCATTACGAGCATCAGGTTGGTCACGTATTGAATAATTTTTAGTCTCATTTGTTTCAATGACTAGTATATTGAGTTAGGGTGACATGGGTTAAAACAAGGAGTGAGTCAGTTAAGAATTGGATTTTTAATGATTTTTACAGTTTTGCCGCTCGAAATGAGCCTCGTCGGGGCATTTTTGTGAAAATTGAGATTTCGAGTCTTAGGAGCTGTCAAAGTACGTGGATGACTTTATTTGATGTTTTAAATATATTTTAAGATGTTTTCCAGTATTTTGAGAATTTATTTGATTTATGGGATTTTTGGCAATTTTCATGACAAATTAACGTTTAGAAAATGATTTTTAGCACGTATGATTTTTATATTGTCATATGCTGTGATTTTATGAGAAATTATGAACGGAGTTTAGGAAGTTAAGAAGGAAATTTAATTGAGTTTAATGGGTCAAGTTGAGTTATGGGTATGTTACAATTTAAATCAGATCTAGGCTTTTAGGCTTAGAGTTAGTGAGCCAGTCCTTGACCGGAAGAGAAAATGTAGATATATGTTTAATTATATATTTAGATTTTATGTATATGATTATGCATTTGTTTAAAGAAAATTAAATATATATTGATGGGCTTATCCTTTTCAAATTGCATGTTTTATGAAGTGCACGCATCATGAAAGTTTTATGTAATGTTAAAAGCATGTAAGAAAAGAAAAAAATTTTGAGGGGTTGAAGTGATTTCTGGCAAAGTGGACGATGAGCGGATCCGGGATTCCGGGCCCGGTGAACCTCTTTTAATGTTATAATGATAGACGATAAGCAGATCGGGGATGCCGGGCTCGGTGAACCTCTGTTAATGTGATAATGGATAAGGTTGGGTGAACCAACCGCTACGTACGTTGTTTTCTTATGATTGATCAATCGTTAATGTAATGGCCCACACTTCATGGATACGACTCACACGTTTTTATGTTATGCTATGTCATGCCTTATTATGTTATGATATACGATTACGTAATGTTACGACTGATTTATGAACCATGTTTTACGATCATCCATGCATGCATGTTTTAAAGTTATTTTACGATACGTATGTTCTTTCATGTCGTTTTATTATATGTACTTTGATATTATCAGATAGAGCATGCAGCTGCTACCCTGTCAGGTCTCGTGCACAACACAGAGTTAAACCACGCAAAACAATAGCGGAAGCATACAAAAGTGGCTTAAAATTTTCGCTTTGGCCTGACGATTAAAACATATAATTTAAAATACAACAATACTTAAAGTATCCCAATTTAACAACACAATTCAGTACAACAGTACAACATTTAAACAAATACAAGTACCACAACATACAACTGAATCCCACAAGCACAGGGCATTCCCCGGCTGACAGTACTAGTACATATATGCTATACGCTAACTGGAACACTCTAACCACCTCCTGGGGCACCTCCAGCTGGGTCAAAGCCACGACCAGCAGAGAAACCTGGGAAACCTGAAACAACATACAGGCAACAACACAAGCCCCAGAGAACATCGGGGTCAAACCCCAGTACGGAGAGCAACTGAAAAACAACAATAGACAGCAACAGATAAAATGCAGATGCTATGCATGAGGAACAGGGCAACAACCGAAAGCTACAACCACAACAGAGAGCCAAAGAACTCAGGCATAGATCAACAGCTGACAACAGATTCTGCAATGATAGTGGCCACGGTGTGTGTAAAAGCATATGGAAATTACCCACTCATCTCTACACCACACCCGATACCAGATGCTTCACAACTGCTCAACTTGCCGTTGCCCAACTCATGAACTGTGGTAGTTAACCACTCATCTCATAGTGGCTAAATAAACCCAGCAGGGAGATCAGAGTGCGGTATTGCTGCTCGCCCTCGCATCCTGGCATGCAACAAAACAGCACAACAACAACAGAAGGCTACAAGATCTGAACTGGATATGACCGATGTGTATGCAATGCAACAGCTTGTCATATAAATCACGAAATATATGCAAGCAACAACAATACATAACAAACACAGCATTACACATAATATCCATGCCAAAACCACGCTGTAAAACAAGCTCACATCTGTAACTCAAATCTTCTCTCCAACAATTAATACAAACAGGTCCAAGCAACGCAGATCCACCACCTGCTAAGCCAACACAAGCAACTACTCAAGGACCGAAGCACAGAAAAGCAACAGCTAGACGAGCTACGAACTCAACGAGCTAAGCCAACACAAGCAACTACTCAAGGACCGAAGCACAGAAAAGCAACAGCTGAGAGCTACGAACTCAACGAGCGCTATCCTACCCCATCTAACTCAGCAGAGAGCTCTAAACAACACAAGACAGGGTCTGAACACTTACCCCAACAAGCTAGGACGGAAATGCTAACATACTACACAAGTGAGATGTCTTCGTGCACCTCACCAGCTTCAAGAAAACGTCCGAAAGCTATATCCAAACGAAGCGTCTCAGCAAGAGGAGTCCAACACTACCACTCTTACTTCAATCGGAGCTGTCTACCGTCGACAATCGAAGAAGATAAGGTTCGATGAACAGTAACTAGGGTATCGCAACAGAGTTTGCTATCGGGAAATATTTCTAAGTGTCGGGAATAATAATAGAGAACAAGGCCAAGCTCCCTATTAAATCTCACTGCTGACAGAACTGGGAACAAATTCACCGAAAACTTAAGCTATCACAACTGATATACCCGATCGCAAACAAATCTTGCAACAGATCTCACTCTAAACCAAAACAGATCTCTACTAACTCAAACGACGTCGCAGAGAACTACTGTCACAACTGGACACGTCACCCGCTACTCACTGCCGAACAACTAACCAACATCTGTTCGCAACGCAACATCAGATCTCTCACACTACTGAAGACCAATGCTGCTTACTGCTGAGTCTTCTCCGCTAATCCAAACGATGTCGTTCCAACTAACCCAAACGACGACGTTTAGCTACTCACTGCTGAAACACGCTAGCGCACTCTCTACTGCTCAGTGACAACAGATCTCGCTACGACTGCTGAACACCACCACTCAGCGACAACTGCTGACGTCACCAATGCTGAATGCTAACATTTAGCGATGACCCACTCTAACTCCTGATCGCTAAATTCAATTCCTCTACTCTCCAGAATTGTTCCAAGGACTAAACAAAACACGATAGCTCCTCCAAGTCATAACAACTCAAAGATGATCTCAATAAAACCAAATTAATTTACCCAATTAATCTCATCAGCTTTCGGGTCTCACATCTCTCCCCCACTAAAATAGGATTTCGTCCTCGAAATCAAACAGCGCAAGATCAAGAGTTCAAGATAACTGGGGAAAAGAACTTAAGCAAACATCTACTAGGAAATAACAAGGAACCAACTACTGGAATATGAGGCAACGCTTACTCAAACAGATGCAGCCACTCATGCTGCTGTTAGAGTAGATGCCCAACTAGCCAACTTGTGGCGTGTGGGTTTATAGACTCTTGTATATGACAATCTTTATATATGATATTCGCATTTATTTATATGGCGTTGTTCTTTACTTTCATTGTGTTGTATGATGATTAACAATTGCGTTGAGTAAAGACCTAGAATGCACTAAAGTGTATGTTAGATGTGATAGTGGGTATGACGGCTATCATGAAACACATCTAATAGTCACTGTGTATTCTGAACAAGTTCCTAGTCGATTGGGCCGTCAAAATGAGGATAAGGCCGCCCGAGCTTGAGACTAGTACCACGTTTCATTGGTAGGGAACATTGTGATGTTCTGAGCATGCAGATAGATAGTGACCTGGTGATCTATAGAACTACCCTCGTTCGGACTTTCCAAGTGGTTACCATTTGTCGAGTGGATAAGTCCGAGGTCTTGGTTGTACTGATTAGTCCTCACGACTCGAAACGTCATTGAGACTCTACATGATAGGCGTCTCACTTTGACTCGTTTGCCGACTCACTTGGGGTCATCAGGCGGCGGGATTGGGTGAGACCTCGATGCATGTAGGAGACGATGCATCGTTGTCGAGGATTCACCGCTCGCAGACATGCGTGGATATCCTATGCTATCTGAGGGGATAATAGTGTATAAATCTCTGGCCAGAGTACTAGAAGTGTTTTAGGTAAATGTGTTTACCTAGTTACACTCGCGATGTCACTATTCGATCTCCAAGATGTACACATAGCTATCAGATCTTTAGCGACTCTCGATTTACCAATGGTCGTTGATCTGATCGGGATATATGGATTGAAAGGACCGTACTGTATGCTAACCACGACCAACTGGTTCTTGTAGGCACTATCAGTGATACCTAGGGGATCATGGGGCGATGTTGCTAGACGCTCTTACCATGATCCGATGGGCAAGTACGGAATTGTGATTCCGGAGCCGCAATGGTTGTGGGCCCACGGCTAGCTGTATCCCTGAACCATTGAGGGTCACACAAGTACTGGATTCGAGATTCCCGTACGGATACTCAGCTCAATGTGTTGAGCATGAGAAGAGAATTTTGGGGAGTGCGACTTCCTAAAAGTCAACAGGGGTCAAATCGTGATTTCCCGCTGTTGAGGGGCAAAACGGTCATTTTGCACTTGGGTTCTATCATAATATTCAGTTTTGGAATTGAGTCGATCGATCCAATATGATCGGCGATCGGAGTTACGATGAAGTCACGGTGATGGGGATGAACCGAATGTTCATCCGTTGGACTCGGGCCCGTTGGGCCGGATCCAAATCCATCACTAAGTCTACTTAATGTAGACTTAGACTAAATCACAAAATACAATACTCTCTTAACCCTAAACCTAGTGTGCGTCGCCCTCTCCTCTCACTCAAAGCCGCCGCCGCCGCCGCCTAGCGCCGCCGCCGCCTCCTTCGCCGGAAATTGTTCCGGCCAATCTTTCGAGGAGAATCCGTCCACGCCGATCTCGTCAGGCCTTCTAGTGCAGGCTGACTAAGGAGTCTCGTATCCGGTCGTGGACCTGATTGACGTTATCTACTGCCGTCTACCGTGAAGTGCCGGTTTTCTTGCGAAACTGGTCGGAGCCAGGCACGAGTTGCCAGCAAGCGCTCCGCGGTGCGCTTGCCGCGCTTGTCGCGCCCCTCGGCCGCTGCGCCGTGCGCTTGCCGCACGATGGCGCACGATGATCGGCCGCCACATGCGCAAGCTGTTGCGCCGCTGGATGTTGGGCGTCGGCCGCTGGTCACGTGAGGAGGCTGGTCGTTGGCCGACCGATGTGCGCCGTGCGATGGCGCACGATGGCGCATGGAGCGCCGCTCTTGCGCCGCGCACGATTTTCGTGGGGGCGGCCGCCGCACCGGCGATGCTCCGGCGATGTCGTGATGGCTGATTTCTTCTAGGGTTTAGTTCGGGCCTGTCCCGAGCAGCCCGTGAAGTTTTCGGGTCGATATTCGATATCGGGCCCGTTTTGGTCGATTTTGAAATTTTGAGATTTTTGGGCCTAAAATTGTTTTAAGCCCAATATGATATAATTAAAATGAGCAAAATGTGATTTTAATTATAAAATATGATTTTATAATGAAATATGATTTTGTTGATTAAAATTTGATTTTATCGAAAAAATACGATTTTATTATAAAATGCGATTTTATGATTAAAATATGATTTTGCGATAAATAATTGGATTATTTAATTTATGCATGTTAATTAGATTAATTGCATGATTGGGATGATCGAGAGTCGTGCTCAATTTGTTAGGTGTATGCGATAGGTTTTAGTGATTCGGTTTGTAAATATTTTGATTATCATTTAAAGTGGGCCTATTTGTGGCCCGTTCCCACACCTTGATAAATGTATCCCTTATATGTCATGGTAAATTTAAATGTAAATTACTAGATTTAGTGGGAGGACATCCGAAGACGGTGGACAATGACGATCAAGGATATTGAAGACCGAAGATCTGTAAAACCGGAAGCATTGTAATAGGATTGCATTGCATATTGCATTACCCCTAGGATTGGACCCAGGTCCGTGGCTGGCAACCACGGACCGCATAGCTCTCACGATCGATCATCCCAATATTTATATATATTGATATATAGTTAGTTGAATCCGCATGTTGCATGTTTTATTTTTGATTTAAAATAAATGCATGAGACCAAAGTTTTCAAAAATAAAATCCCTCGTTTTAAATATGATTTAAAACTAATATCAAGATAAATGTTTATTCGATAAACTAAAGGGAATTTAAATTTGTTTAAATTATCCCTACCTTCCATAAACAATGGGTGTACGTCGATGCTACCCGTATACATGGCCCGACTCATATTATTGAGGGGGTCATGTATGCCGGAAAGCTGTCCACGCCATTGACAATCGTTGTGAGTCGGTTTGAACTCCCTTTAACGTTGGCTCATATTATTGGGGACGTTAAGGGGACCGTCCTTCACGACTCAACATTGATGAGTCTGTTGGATGATCCGGATCCGCCCCCCGGCGAGGCAGCGGAAGAACAAAGAATAAAAGCTGGGAGACGATCAATACGAAAAATTCAATAACAATTATTGGCATACATAGGGGGTTCAGGTGAAATCGTTAAAATAGTGGGAGGGTAATTCATAAAACTTAACGACCTTGTTTTATGTCTTAGCGATTATCTCATATAGTTAGTGATGTATGTCTTTCTTTCAGTATAACTGCATTGTAAAATGGTTTCGATGAAAAACCCGCTCGCTGCTATACTGGATAGCAACAGGTTCACCGGTCTGAACTACCAAGACTGGCTCCACAACCTCAATCTTGTATTGGCTTCGGAGAAACTTCGTTTATGCGATAGAGAACGAGTCCTCCGAAGGAAGCCCCTGCCGATATCAGCCCTGAGGAGCTGGTAACGCTTAAACAATGGTGGCACGACGAGGTTAAAGCTCGGTGCTATATGATGGCATCGATGTCCAATGAAATGCAACGACGCTTTGAGAAGACAAAGTATGCTGCTGACATACTTTTTCATCTCAAAGAACTGTACGGGGGGAACTCTCGACATGAGAGGTTCACGACTGTCAAGGAGCTTGTGACAAGCCGCATGCGCGATGGGACTTCGGTCCGCGAGCATGGGGTTCGTATGATTGGGCTCGTTGAAAAGCTGTCAGGCCTTGATATCGCGCTTCCACACGAGCTGTCGGTGGATGTACTTCTCCTCTCGCTACCCGCTGCATTTGACCCCTTTGTGGTCAACTTCAACATGAACAAGCTGGCAGCCACCCTTGAAGAGGTGGTTAACATGCTTGTAGTGTTTGAATGGACCATAAAGAAGGACAAACCCGTCCTCCTTCTGGGTTCTTCTTCCTCTGCGAAGAAGGTGTTGGGGATCCGGATCACGCCCCCCGGCTAGGCAGCGGAAGAACAGAAAATAGATGCCGGGAGACGATCAATACAAAATCTAATACACATCTATGACATTCATAGGGTGTTTAATAGGAATACCTTGTTGGCACTTGTGCTTGGCTCCAACCGGAATTACAATAACGCCGGCTCTTCACGGTAGATTGCGATAGATAACGCCAATCAGGTCCACGACCGGAGGCGGGATTCCTTCGTCAGCCTGCACTAGAAGGCCTGACAAGATCTCCGCGGACGGATTCGTCGAATTGGCCGGAACGAATTCCGGCGACTCGAGGCGGCGGCGGCGGCGGCGGTGGCGGCTTTGTGAGAGAGGAGGGGCGGCTACTTAGCACTTAGGTTTAGGGTTTGTTGCAAGTTAATTGTGTTATGAAGTCTCCTAAGTCTAATTAAATAGACTAAGTGGTAGGCTTGGACCGGCCCAACGGGCCCGGGTCCAACGGGTGAACATTCGGTTCATCCCCACCACTGTGACTTCATCGTAACTCCGATCACCGATCAGATCGGACCGATCGACTCAGTTTCCAAAATTGAATACTATGATCTGAAAAACCATTTTTCAGAACCCCAGTGCAAAATGACCGTTTTGCCCCTCAACGTCGGGAAATCTCGATTTGACCCGAGTTGACTTTTAGGAAGTCGCACTCCCCAAAATCCTCTTCGTATGCTCAACACATTGAGCTGAGTATCCTTGTGTGAATCTCGATTCCAGTACTTGTGTGACCCTCAATGGTTCAGGGATACAGCTAGCCGTGG